>CAKALU010067699.1:14145-40666 GCA_916700995.1 Hozukius guyotensis | reverse complement strand
AAGGTCTCTCCATGAATCACTGCTGATCCTAGTGTTGGCTTTTCCTGCCTCAGCCTCCCGACCGCGGCCGGAGGGAACAGGGGAGACGCCGGAGTTTTGGTCGGAGACGATAACGTTTCTCTCTGCGGAGCCCCGTCACTTCACAAGACACGGGAAACCTCTGTTGGTCTGGAGGAGCTGCAGCAGTTATTTCTGCACAAACGTGCACTGTACATTCACTAGATATTCTCAGAGCTAAACTAACTCTTCTGCAGTGTGTAGTGTGCGCGCATGAACGTGAGAATGGAGCGAAAGAGCGAGAACGAGCGCGGTGTGTGAGTGTGTGAAAGCAGGCAGGCAGAGGAGCAGAGTACAGCAGACACTCCGGTCCTGGAGACCAAAGCTACGGTCTCCCCCGCGTCCTCCGACCGCGGCCAACACTGTTTAACAGACGGGCTTCACCAGATAGAACTTTGGTGCTTCCGTGTAGTTTGTGTTGGAGTCTGAGTCTGAACTGCGTAGACACACGCGAGCACGCATGGGACACCGACCTGCAATAATTTATACCTGTAAGAAGTTACAACAGTCCCTTTAACTTATAGTACTTAGCCAATGAGTTATGCATTACATAAAGAGACTTTTGCTATTTCACTTGATGTTCTGTGATGAGATTTTGAAAAAGTAAATAAAATTAGTTTTTCTCTCATGCCTCCACGGTGAACGGAGAATGCAAAAAAACGTAAAAATTTCTTCATGAATTGAAGTAAATTCATATCAAAACACACATTTTACAAACTTTCACACACTTTAATAGGCTACTCTATCAACAAGTAAGCATAAGCCAAATATACTTAAGTATAATTTTGTTAAGTATATCTCTGATAAGTACATAAAAAGTAAACTGAAAGCATACTCTTATTTTAAGTTTGTTTAAAAGAAGTATACTAATAGCACATTTGAATAAACTTCTTTTTGTCGGGGATGTCGTGTTTGTCGAGCTGGAGCCGATAAATACCCGTGACTACTGCAGAGACATTTGTCCTGGGAATGAATGCAGATTGTAACCTTTCACACTGAAGACAAAAGCCAGATGTTAGTGGGTGTTCGTCGTTTTTTTTGTCCAGTGGGAAGGGGAGCTTGACTGAAAGTGTTTGTTTCTGTTGTTTCTGCTGCATTAATTTAGCAGATTGTAATTCTGCTGAGCAGCAGGGCAACAAGCTTTCATCCACGCCGGCTTCAGCTACAGCTAATAAAGGTTAAATGAAAAGATTAGAGTGGGTAGAGAACTGTAGAAGGTCAGATGGCAAAGATGAATCAGTGAGCCCCCCTCAACCCCCCCGCCACTCCCATTGTGATGTTGTTATTTTAAAAGCAGGGAAAGCTCATTATGGACGCAACATCAACTCTATTATAGATTTAATAAATCCTTCGGCCTAACGCGGCCATCAATCATCCTGAACACTGAAGCATTAGTTAAAGCCGCTCCAGAGCCGGAGGCCCAGTTTTTAAAGGTTGATTGGATTTTATTTATTAGCTCTCAGCTCTCAGCTCTGTGTCTAAGTCTAATAGACTGTGTAGGTTAGTCTGCTCATTATAGCGTTTAGTTTTAATCTTTATTCTGGAGTTCAGTAACGTAAAGCTCCTGCATGTTCTACCTCATTACTGACATTTTTGTGACAGTGTATTCTGTAAAATAGCCAACAGGAAGAGGGTTAAAATAAAACAGGCGGAGGTCCAGCAGCTTCAACCCTGCAGAGGAGCTGGCAGTCGACCAGAACCGGCCCGAGCTGGAGGGCACGCCAGGTGGAGCTTCCTCGCAGCCGCTGCCAGGATGCAGCAACAGTTAACATTAGTGTAAATAAAGTTCATCATCAGTTGTAGGAGACGCGGTGAAGCTGCTGCCAGCAGCGGTCGAAGCGACGTGTTAATTACATTATTAGGAATTGTTTTTCTATTGAATATTCATCCTCTACAGATGATTGAGCATGATGATATTATTTCAGTTTGCTCAGTTCAGGGTGAGCTTTAAGTCCTTGTTGGAAAGATAAATTCACTCAGGGGGTTGCTATAAAAAGTGATTGTAGCAGGAGGATCTGCTGCTCCCAGCCCGTTCGCACGAAAAGACGTTTAAATGCCAGGATGATGCGCAAGGCGTTTAGCGTGCAATAAGTAAGCCTTTCTTTATTTCCGCATGTCATTTGTACGCCATGTATCCTGTACTGACTGCAATGTAAATGCATCTGCGTGAATATGCTACACTTAGAGCTGTTGGTGACGTTTGTCACATGACTGTTGTCACGTGTGTTTGTTGACGTTTGTGACGTGTTTTCCGTAGTTGTTTCCGTACGTGTTTTACTTAGTTTACTTACTTATTTTAAGCCGAACCATGATGTTTTCCCTTACCCTAACTAAGTGATTTCTAACTGCGGACGTTTGCATGGCATACAAATGACACGTGAAAAGACTAAAATGCATATGTGTAATGTCGTGGTATTTATACGCCTTCCCGTGAGACCGTGTTGGATGGAAAGAGTGCAGAAACTATGTTTAGCGTGCAATAAGTACGCCTTTATGGCAAGTAGTTTTAACATTTAATATCTAAGCTTGACTATCCAGAATTAACATTACAGATATCCACAATTACATTGTGACTGGTCAGAATTCTTATTCCAGGTATCTATAAGGTCATTGTGACTAGTCAAAACGACAGTTAGAGATAACTGTAATTCAGTTCTGACTATCCTAAATAACAGTTACAGATATCTCAAACCTCATTATGACTAGTCAGAGTCGTTGTCATGACGTTGCTCATCAAGGTTTCCCGTTGGATATCGGCCCAACAAAGCATCTGAACAGTGTCAGCAGAAGCTTCTGCTAACTTGGATAGTTCGCTGAAGAGTGAGAGATATTCACAGATTCAAACATTGTTAAAACACCAATGAGGGCTCTTTCTAACCGTAGTGAGGTATAGAAAACGAGCTACGAGCTCATTTTAATCACAACGAGCCTTTAGTCCTCCGAGCTGGACACATAACATCGGTCTCTATGTGCAGCTGGCTGTGAGACGACGAGTGGTTCAGGGACCGCTGTGGGTTAGAAAATGACATGAAATAGAAAAAGAGCTCATCATCGAGGAATCTGTGGCCAACGAGAGCTTTGTGTTCACTAGAGAGTTGTGGTAGAAATTTACAGCGTATTGTAGATTTATTGTCTCCAGACACACTTTATAAACCCGTACGGCCATAGTATGGTTGAATAGCTTCACCTGCAACGTCATTTTAACCTAGTCACAACTCTATTTCTAGATATCTGTAATTACATTAGACTATCCCTAACTCCAGTTAGAGATATCTACAACGTCATTCTCACTAGTCAACGTTTAATTTTAGATATCTAAAAAGGGCAATGTAGATATCTACAATTGAGGGGAATTACAGATATCTTGAACTGGAATTATGACTAGCCAGATTTAAATTGTAGATATCTGAAACTGGAATTACGACGAGTCATAATTCACATTGCAGATATCTGCAATGTGAATTGTAGATACTTGTAATGACAAACCCCATACACATGAATGAAAAAAATAGTTTGAATCGTACTAGTCAAAATAGGATTAGGGATATCTTGAAGTAGAGTTTTGACTAGTCAAAATGACGTTGCAGATATCTGTAATGAACATCCTGTCCAGCTATAAAATGTAAACACATCCGCGTATAAATGCTACAGTAAGATTTGGTGACTTAGTACTTTTGTACCACATGACGTTTGTCATGTGACGTATTTTTTATCGACGTTTGTGACGTGTTTTCCGTAGTTGTTTCCGTACATATTTTACTTAGTTTACATACTTATTTTAAGCCCAACCATGATGTTTTCCCTTACCCTAACTAAGTGGTTTTCTTGCCTGAACCTAACTGCGGACGTTAACCTTAAAGCTGAGTATTGTATGAAAGAGTAATAACAAAAGAACAATTTCATTCTCAATCTGTGAAGTAGCTCCTTGAGACCGTCGGCTCTCTGCAGCAACAGGTGATGAAGTCATTAAGACGTGAGGTTGCACATCGGCACAGATTCTGACTCCTGCTTCCATTTTGTTTCACAGCTTTCATGTTTGAATGAGGAGAAGAGAAAGAAAAAAAGAAAGGACACATTATGTTTCTCAGATATATATTTTTTAGCTTCACAAGTATAGAAGGTTTTTTTTCAGTTTAGAAGGTGGTGACTCTCCGCGGATCCAGCTGCTCAGTAATCCTCCCTTTGAAGCTCATCTTTCTATTAGAATCAGGAGGTGCAGAGGTGACGGCCATTACACAACCGCTGATAAAAGTTGTGTGACCAGTTTAATCTTGTTGCATTCGTTCCACATGAAAATACAGCCGGCAGATTTATGGACAGAACCAATGTTTTTATAATAAAAAAAAGGCGAGAAAAAAAAAAAAAACCTGAGGCAGAGCGACTTACAATGTGTCACAGATATGAAACGAGAAGTGAAATCAACCCGCACGAGTCACACCTGCTGATATTCAGCCAATCGGTGATTTATTTTCCAATAACTGTGATTCCAAACAGCTGAAAGGCCACTTCTGAAGAAAAAGAAAGACAGTGTGTAATATATTTTAGTTTATAATATGTAATTAAATCTCATTTTCATAACTTTAACACTATCCAGAGATGAGTTTTCATCTAAAATAAGAACATCATCAATACCGGCAGTGGAATAAGATCTCTGTCAGCAAACGTAACACAATTCAGCAGGAAGTAAATAAAGAGAATATAACACAAAATAGAATTGTTGTTAGACAACGTATGTGTGCAGCCCATTTGCAGGAAAAAGCGTAGGAATGCCACGATAATGCGCAAGGCGTTTAGCGTGCAATAAGTACGTCTTTCTTGATTTCTGCGTATCATTTGTACGACGTGTATCCTGTACTGACTGCAACGTAAACGCATCCGCGTATAAATGCTACAGTAAGAGTTAGTGACGTGTTAGTGTTTTGTTTTGAAAGTTGTCACATGACGTTTGTCACGTGTTTTCCGTAGTTGTTTCCGTACATGTTTTACTTAGTTTCCGTACTTATTTTAAGCCCAACCATGATGTTTTCTCTTACCCTAACTGAGTGGTTTTCTTGCCTGTACCTAACTGCGGACGTTTGCGTGGCGTACAAATGGCACGCTAAAATGCGTACTCATGACATGCGGAATGTCCAAATAACATCATGGTATTTATATGTCTTCCCATGAGACCGGCTTGATGTATGTTACATAACAAACGTACTTATTTTAACCCAAACTATGATCGTTTGCATGGGACACCGACCCGGATTGCGTGTCAGAAGAAGAAGTTACAAACAGTCCCTTTAATATGAACCGTTGTATGAGGATACATTGATCATCTTATGTTGTGGCAAGGGGCGAAAAAAAAAATTAAAAAATGTTTGTTTTTTTTAAAACTTCAACTAAACCGAAGAAAATACTTTTCTTACTGCCTTCCTCTTTCTGTGCTGCTTTAAAAAAAAAAAAAAAAAAGTATTACAATATCTATTTTGTCCCCTCAAGAGGTCAGCCTGATGATGGTTCAATGTAGGAAGATACTTTAATATTCACTGCTGATGACTGTCCCATTGTCCTCCGAAAATCAATTCACGATTGCCGCTGGCTCCAAAAAGAACGAGATATTATTGATAATATAAAGATTTGCACATTAGACCATCAGTTAAAAGGTTTTATAGGAGCCTAAAACAAGCGGTGGATTATTCTTTATGCCTTTAATATCACATGTTGATGATGATGAGTGTCGTGGATGTGAGCATCCTTCCTCCTCAGATTGTTGTGTTGTTTTATCGTCCACTTCCTGTTTGGTCTTTGCGGCTCGTGCATCAGTGTGATGGTTCCCCACCCGGCTGCTCCATCAGCACGGTGGTGGTGATGGTGGTGGTGAGGTCTTCCCTAAACGCTGATAACACACGGCTGTCCGTCAGACTGCCCGAGCACAATGAGCAGCTGTGTGTGTGTGTGTGTGTGTGTGTGTGTGTGTGTGTATTAACGAGCTGATGCATTCAGAGGGTAATACAATGAGAGGTCCCCCCAATGAAAGGTAATGAGTCGAATCACTGTTATTAGTCCCGTCCTCCTTCCACACACATTCACACTAACAACCAATCTGCAAATTAGGAAACACAAACATACATAAAACAAACTGTTGTCCCCGTGGCTGGGATGGATTTTTTTTAACCCTCTGAGACCCACAATATACCCATTTTGGTCTTTTTTAGGGGGGTACAGGGGGTCTTTAGGGGGAGACACGGGACACAAACACGTCTCCTGGTGTTTCTGTTCCAATATAACCTCCCTTCAGTCCGTGTTGATTAGCCTGACGTCATCCTCCATCCTGTCAGAGACAGTAAACATCATGTTTATCGTGTTTTATACTTTCTGTGAGGTTGTGTCAAAATCCGAGAGAGCAAGTTTATTTCTCAGATCATAAAAACCTGTGAGCCATTTGTGCGTTCGATGCCCATCAACCTGCTAGCGTGTGTGTGTGTGTGTTTATGTGTGTGTGCTGTCAGAGTTTTATAGCTGCAGGTCGATTCCAGTTTTTACTGCAGGTCCCGACCCGACGTCGCTGTTAACGCAACTCGCTCCTGTGGTTTATTGAAGCCGCAACATGTTTGTCATTGCCTTTAAAATCTCCCTCTGAAGGTACATATAGAGGTCAGGGCCGGCTACAGAGCCGTTGTGTTGCTAAAGGGCACTTCAGCAGTACAGGTACGCAAGGTTTGAACCCGCTGTATGATTAATGGAACCTGCAGATGTTTTTCTTTTTACCCACCACCAGGTAGTTAAAGGTAAGGGTTGGTAGTGCTGTTCAAATACATGTTTTTTTATATTAGTTGAAATTCTCATTAAGATGGCAATCAATCAATCAAATGTTCTGACAAAAAAAAGAAAAGAAATCTGGTATCCGTGGCTGTCACGGAACCTGCCAAATTAAAAAAATAAATTACAAACATAATAAATAAATATGTCATTAAATGAGGCAGAAATGCATAAAAAAATGTAAAAAGAAAAGAATACAGAAATAAATAAGTTTGGGGAAATAAATAAGGGGTGAAATGCAAAAGCAAAATTGTGCATAAATAAATAAATATATTTGAAAATAAATATAAAATTAATTAAAAATAAGTGCAAAAATATATACATTTTAAAATAAATGCAACAATAACTGAATAAATAGCAAATGCAAAGATTAATACATTTAAAAAATGAATAAAAATAAATAAATAAATATGTCATTACATGAGGCAGAAATGCATACAGAAATATGTAAAGAAAAGAAATACAGAAATAAATAGGTTTGGGGAAATAAATAAGGGGTGAAATGAGAAGGGAAAATTGTGCATATATAATTAAATAGAGAAATAAAAAAAATAAAAATACATACAGTTAAAAATAAAAAAATAAATGTAGAAATAAATAAAAAATAAATAAAAAATGCAAAAATTATTACATTTTAAAATGAATAAAAATAAATACATAAATAAATAAAAGGCAAATTAAACAGAACCGACCCGACCTTTAAATCCTTGTGTTTTCAATGCAAAAAAAAAAAAAAAAAGGTACGGGGCAATGATAACTTGTTTTTCTGTGGCTGTTTCGTGGTTAATTGGAAATAAACACTTGAATTAAACGGAGGATGATACTATAAACACAGTCGACCTTCTTGTGGTGTGGTCACGATCTCCATCCAGTCATCATGTTTAAGTGTGTTTTCTCATTCGAAGCATCTGGATGCGTCATAGATGTGCTGCATGATGTGTGTTTATGAGTGTGTGTGTGTGTGTGTGTGTGTGTGCGTCAGTCTGCTCGACTCTTTATTGCATCTGTTGGCAGGTTGCCTATTTCCGTGCATATGTATCCATACGGCCGTCTACTGCGGGCCATATGTTCGCTGCCAGCTTGCGTCCGCGGTCTGCCCTCTGCTCTGCTGCTGCTGCCCACACACACACACACACACACACACGCAGTTCGTTATTTTGGCATAATTGTGTTAATGAGGTATTCACTTCGCGCTCCTCGACAAGCCTCCATTAGCAGATAAGAGGTAGAAGATCAGATAGGAGAGAGTGGAGGACTTGTTTAAGCATGTACGAGCCGGCGGTGCCGTTGACCTCTGCCACTGTGAGAGATCTCGGCAGAGCGGCGCATGTTAACTTTGACTTTGAAGGGTTTCGTCTCAATTGGGGTCAATTTACTCAATTTAGTCCACAAATTACAGAAATCTTAAATTCACATGGAGATTCTTGAGTCTCTGCCAGCGCTGTGTAGAGGCTTGAAGGTTGCAGCTCCAATTAATGTTGCCATGGCGATCCACTGGAAAAAAAGAGGACAACAGGATTGCGTGGCTTATAAGACAAGAAACGAGTGAAATGCACCCCAGTAGCGTCTCGGTGCTCATTATATATATATATATATATATATATATATATATTTGCACGTATTTAAATTAGGTTCAAGGTTCCTACAGCTTAAATCAAGTTAGATTTAAGATATTTTGAATGCCACTCGGAATGAAATTTAAGACCAAATTTTCCAATAACCGTGCCAAGTTTTAAAATACGCCTCGTATGCATCGCCTCGTACCGTTTTCAGGCATTCCGCAAAGTCTTGGCTAAATAGCAAATTTCCGTTGAATTAGCGCGTCCTCACGTCGGAGACAGCTGGGCTGTATCCGAAACCTCATACTATCCTAGTAGTACGTACTGATTTGGTAAAAATTTAGCATGTAATACGCAGTATGCGAACAAAAGCAAAATCTCCAGTATCCATCGGACCAGTCGCCTACTGTATCCCACAATGCAAAGCGCTGGACCCCTACAGGCTACGGTTACAACAACAACAACAACAACAACAGCCAAAAACGGCTCGTTTTTTTACATTTTTCCTATTACATTTTCACTTCTGAACATTTTTAAGGTGAGAAATCAACTATGTAGATTTTGAATATTGGCAGTTTTACGATGTAAGATGATGAATCGAACAACGTTTTCGGAATTTAGAAGCTCCACAAACTGCTATGAGCCGGCTGGAGCTCTCTCTAGAGACCGGTCTCGTAGACGAGGGGCTTTTATATCCTGGTTGACGGATAGTTTGTTTAAATATCACAACACAAATGTCCATTTGCTGCAGTATCTTATAAAGTAAACAAACATAACATAAACAAAAAAATCTAATTCGTATTTTTCCATAATATTGCAAGTTTGTTTTTTTTGTCCAGTACTTTAAGAGCTGGTTTAAAGGCTAAAGCCTGGTCTGGCATACTACAAAATACATCGCTTTAACTGTTTCATACTACTGAGGAACGCAGTATACAGTATGTATTGTATACTGTATACTGCGCTCATCAGTAGTATGTAGTAGGCGGTTTCGAATACAGCATTAGCTAGCAGACAGTGGATCCTTTACTCCGAGCATCCCGACCGGAAACAAAATATGAGTGTTGCGCCGGGGCGCTTACTGTTGCCGACAACGTGCCGGATCACAACAGCACGGGGTGGACAGAACTAACAGTTAAATCAAAACCAAAGAAATACATCACCGAGGCAGCAGCTCACTGGTTGCAAAATAAATAGAACAAAAACAACAACTCATCACAACACAACTCCACTCAAACTCATTTAACAGTATTTTGGGATGCAGTGACAGTTCTGTCATGAAAAATAGATGAATAAAGCTCCCGTACAGGTCATTTATGAAAATACATGAGAGAAAAAAAATTGAAAGAAATGAATGAAAAATAAGGTTTTATATAAAAAATAAATAAACAAATAATTTCTTCCCTCTCCCTCCTGCAAAAAAAGGGCAAATTGTACTCAGCTGCAAACCTTTATGGGCATTACATCATTAGTGCAATATCTTTTTGTGAATGGGACCTTGAGACGGGGCAGGTAGCGGTTGCAAATGATGTACAATTCACGGTGCCATCAGCAGTCGCAAATCATTCTGTGTGAATGTCAAATTATACTACAGACAGACCGACAGTATAACACCTGGCAAAGTACTCACACCTCCTCTGGTAGTTCCTGCCACAGTCGGCGTCTCCAGGACCGCATTTAGCCGTCGTGACTCACAAGGTGAAAACTATACCAGCGTCTCTATCGCAGCTGGTAAATATAGACGTTGATAAACAGAGTTGACCTTTTATTTTCTGGTGATGTCCAGCGGCTGCAGCTGTGTTCTCGTTCTCTGCAGTTGCCTGAGAAACCTGCCGTAGCAACGTCCTCTGGACGTGAGACTGCTGGAATCCTTGACTACAGCATGCTTCTCTAAACCACTAAATTCACCTGTGAACGTATATTATGCCCGTATTTATCAAAAATTGGTATGAAATTTATATTTCTCGGCTGTCCCCCACATTGCCTGTTTTTAAACCAAACCTCAAATTGCACTTTTATCCCCTTGGCTTTGGGCTCGGCATGACAGTTTTCCTTTTTTAATCCTTTTTCCTTTCCTATTGGTCTTAACGCTTTTATTAATTTAATGTCCTGTTGGTTTTAAAATGGTCGTAGTGTTTTATTGTGTTGTTTTTTAATGTTTAATTGTACAGCACTTTGGTCAACTTTTGTTGTTTTTAAATGTGCTTTATAAATAAATTTGGATTTGATAATAATGATTTATTTCATACATGGAAATAAAACTAGTACTGGTAATTAGTGTTGTCAAAAATATCAAAGTATATAAAGAGACATACTGGTACACTCCGCTATTTATCTTTTAATAAAAACCTATAAGCCTGTCGATTTATCCTCGTGGTACCAAAAACGGAATCAGACGTCGATATTTTCAAGGTATTGTATCGCAGTTCCAGTAATCCAGTTCCAGAAATTCCAGTATTGTGACAACTCTACCTGGTAATACAGCCTGTCTGCAAGAAAAGGCGTATAAATACCACGATAATGCGCAAGGCGTTTAGCGTACAATAAGTACACCTTTCTTGATTTCCATGTATCATTTGTACGCTACGGTAAGAGTTAGTGACAATGATGGGAGGATGGGTCCAACAAACACAGGACTTTCAACCAGGAGACTGGTGTTCAACGACGGCGTTGACCACTGTTTTCCGTAGTGGTGTTACGTTGTTTCCGTAAGTGTATTACTTAGTTTACGTACTTATTCTAAGCCCAACCATGACATTTTCCCTTAAACTAACTAAGTGGTTTTCTTGCCTAAACTGCGGACGTTTGCGTGGCGTACAAATGACACGCAAAAAGGCTAAAATGCGTACTCATGACACGTGGAATGTCCCGGTATATATATTTACACGCCTTCCCGTGAGACCAAGTTGGGTAATACTAGTAATTTCATGGTAACAAATTGACATATGTTGGTATACTAACATATTACTAGCATAATAGTACATAGTTTGTATTTTACTTTTAAACAAAGCAACGTCTCAACCGTTTGGTAAAGGCCTATATTAAAAAAAGAGATAGGGTCGTTTATTTTCATGAATGGCCGAATGGTGCGTCGCTTTAGAAGTTGCGGCCACCAAGAATTGTGGGGCGGCATTATCTCCTTTCCTTTGGTAAAGGATGCTCCAGTGTATCCTCTGCTAAAGGAGATAAGAAAGGACGCATTGAAGCTCCTTTCCTCAACATTTAGAGAATTCCAACAGCTCTCATCACGGCTGCCACTTAGATATTTCCGGGTCATTTCACTCCGTTAGGAACCTTCCTAAGAGAAAAAGACTATTGGACCGCAGCGCTGGACGGCCAAGACCTGAAATCAAATGATCAAATGTCTGTCCAGTTAATGTCCTCTGGCGCTTGGACCAGCTAATGTCCTTTGGAAGGAAATATACACCCCGAACTGGCTCCTGATCCAGTAAAAGTTATTTCAGCCTCATGTGGATTTCTTTCTTCTAACCTTTGTGTTACCTGCTGCTCCTTCATCTTCCCTCCCGGGTGTCCTTATTTAACTCTCAGTGACTGTGTGCCATTTAGCTCTGGGATCACTTCTAAAATTGAATTGGTAGCTGAGCAGCGAGGTGCCTGATCTGCGGTTGAAATCAGGCCTAGCATGCATTAGAGTAAATGTTATTCACTCCTGGGCTTTGAGCCCGGCTCCTCTAAAGTTAGAAGGTAAAAGTTTTATGAATCCGCCAGAGATCCTGGCTGAATCCAGCCTCTCGGGGGGGATCAGTCACTGTCACTCTCGGCTACTTTTTCAGCTATTTCTGAGCCTGTTGTGGTGAAAAATGATCCTTAATTTGAATGGAGGCACACGGTGATGCAAATGGAAGCCAAATAGCCTTCCCTGGGCTGGGCACGAACCCAGAAACTTCCATCTCCGGTGTGATAAGAGTCTCTGTAGTACCTTCCACGGCCCATTAGCGGTGGATTGATGAGATCTTCTAGCTTTCAGTTATTTGATCACAGCTGGCCTGGGACCAGTAACGAGGGCTCTTCTTGAGGCTCTCGTTGTTGAACAAAGCAGCGGAGAGGTTCGCTCAATCTGCTCCCACATCAGCCCGCTCTCGCCAAATGGCGTTTGAATTACATGACAATTTATAAGTCATTTTGTCGTGCAATAACAACGCCGTTCTTGCTTTCGGCGTGTCGTTTCACGCCATGTGGTCTGTACTGACATCCGGGGTGAATGTGCCGCGCTCAGAGCTGCTGATGTAGAATAAAAAGAGAGAGAGAGGCTGCTGATGGTGGAGGGAGGGGAGGTGGATGGATCCAACCAACATGTTCCTTTTATTTTTATTTTCTCTTATTATGCTCATTGTATGCACCAAACACCAAAGCAAATTCCTTGTATGTGAAAACCAATTTGGCAATATTTCAGATTCTGTGAAGGAGGACAGATGGCAGCAGCGCACCAACAAACGGAGGACGGAGACAACATGCAATCAAACCCAAACCTGCTGCAGCTGAAGACACACAGGTGATCTCCATTTAACTAATTATGTGTCCAATTAGCTGCATTAGCTGACGATCTAATGCAAACCTGTTGTTCTACATTTTATGTTCTGTTTTCTCTTTTTCTGCTTCATGATTAAAAAAAAAACATGTTAAATCTACTTCGATTCAAAGTTGTGAAAGAAACAAGCATGAAAACGTCTAAAGTAGGTGAAGGCTTTCTCACTTGCACTAATTTATTCTTTTTTGCCTCCTTTTGTCAGAGACTTTTTCTTATTTCTGTTCTTATTTCTTCCCGCTAATGAATGTTTACCAGGAGAGTCAGTCATTTCTGTGCAGTGATAACATTACTGCTTGTATCTGTGAATGTATTTCTGTAGCAGTGAAAGGTTAACGTGATCGTCGGTGCTGCAGCAGCGTGAGAACAATGACTCCATATCACTTCTCTCTGAGTGGGATTTAATTAAGTACATTTAACAGTGTGCTCATGCTTATGTTTCTTTGCCAGATGTTTAATCATGATTGACGTTAACACTAGTTTAAAGTTTTTTAGATGTCTCAGTAGCATAGAACAGACATTGGTTCAGGAGGCTCACTGAAGCCTCTAGTAGTCGTAGACAAAAACACGTTAAATATCTATATCTTTGAGACGGGTCTGGTTGCAGTCACAGAGGGGCGTTCCTGTAGCATGACAGGAACTCTCTCAATGCACAGCTGGTTCTGGCCGTTGTTGCCGTATTACCAAAAGTACTAAAGTCACAAAAAATGTCAGCAGACAACAAACCAAGATGAGTTGTACTCCTACATCTCGGTCAACTAGGAACCAATGAGAACCGGTTCTCTTTTCCCATCACTAGCGTTTTCCCTGCCGGCCAAATTAGCAATTCAACAATTTAATTGATTTAAGACCCTGTTTTCAGGACAACGGGCTGTAGGACAGATGGGACATTTGGGGTTTGGGAATAATGGTCCGCAACGACATGGCAAACAACCTGTGAGCAGTTCAGAGTACAAACTGCCTCCTTCACATTAAGACTTCACATTAATAACGAGCTGTGATTGTACTCATAGTTCAGGTGACGTGGTAAACAGGCTGATCCTGAAAGCTGCTCCGATTAACAACATACCATCATTAGTCTGTTTGTGTGTGTGTGTGTGTGGTGGAATAATTTGAGCAGCACGCCGCCTGGTCAAGCGCCGCTTGGCCGCCGTCCTCTCAACAGTTTGTTTGTGCACAGCCCAGCCGGAGATTTAGGGCGAGACGGCGGCTATTTGGTGCTTCTCCAGACCAGCTGGTGCACGGGATCAAGCTGTTAATGGCAAATTATCATCCTATTAATCTCTGCGAGTGCTGGGCCTTTGTCAAAACAGCCTGCACTGTAAAAAAGAAATATAAAAAAAAATGAATTCCTCTTCATGTCAGAGCGGGTGGATCGTCACCTCTCGTAATTCACTGAGCCAAGACTGAGTGACGTCCTGCGGTGGAAACGGTCACGTCTCAATGAGGCGAGAACACGCAACAGATTGTCCTTCATTGGATGTCACGGTGGGAGACGTTTCCATTGGCTGTTGGGGGGTGTGTCTGCAGTTATACGGGCATTTTTAAGTCCCAGCAATGAAATGTTGGATTCATGTTAACATTTGCAGTGCTTGATAAATATATACACACAGTGTTATTACCCATCTTGACATAAAAAGATAATTACTAAATAATGTGATTTAATAAAAATGTATGAAGCATTTTATAGGTCCGAATACCACTTTTCTTCATGTCCCACAACTGTGGTTTGTGTGAGTGTTTTTCTCTCACACATAATAATAGAAATGTAATTTTTCATTAATGGAAACATTTTCATTAATGAAAACAATCCGCCGTCCTGGAAGAAGTTACATCAGAACTGGGATGATGTTTGGTGTCAGCTGGTGGGTGTTTACCTGTGTGGAGCTCCAGGCTCGGATGGCTTCTGCTCACACTGTCGCTGTTGTTGTCCGGCTTTCACTCCATCTGTACCACACGGTTACTGCTACTGTTACTGTTACCCAACACCTGAATCAGAAAAGCAAACACAGCTCAGCTTGACTACTTCTTTAAACTGTCTCTTTTCTCACCGAGCACAAAAACAAAACAACATTTAGACATTTAAATAAATGCTGAATGTAAATTCAATCATGTTATTGGACAAGTTGGGAGTGAGAACAAGTTGGTCCCCCTTGTTTTAATTTAATACTTCATATTTGACGGAGTGGAAAGGAGCAGCTAAAAGTCTCTCTGACGATTGCACTCATGCATCCCATTGTTTTATTGGTTTAAGGTTCTGTGTCCTGCACCATGTATTAGATGGAGGAAGCTGGTGTGTATTACATGGCCGGAACAGCCCCAATAGGAAAGGGAATATTAAATAATTTCATACTGATAATTTATTAAGAGTACTGACTCTGATTGATGAAACACTGCATGTGTCGCTAAATGAACTTTAACAGATTTTACAAGCCTCCCAAATGTATTTTTTATCCAACGTCTTCACAGGCAGTTTAATTTCAGGGGCGACGTTAAGTTTCAACTGCAATGAATCAGTGTTTGACCGACTTTTAAATGTCACAATGAAAATGTGCAGTTCGACCTTTAAGCTGCTTGCAGACAGCGAGCGGCTGCTGCTGTTCAGCAGTACAACCTCATCACGCAGATAAAAAACAGCTGCTTTCAGCTTAAAACAGAGGAGATATTTAGAAATATGATATGATTAATATAGCAAGTTTAGCTAACTAGTAACATGAATGTTGTTTCCTGTCAGACTGTGAAGCTGACAGACAGTTTCTCTTCATTGATCCGTCTGTTCTCTGCTGGTGAAGACGTGTGTCATTCATGAAACGCCATGAGGTCAAGGAAAGATGTGAAGGAGACTTCATAAGGACTCTGGCAACACTGACGACATCTTAATGTGCATCAATCCGCGATGACGTCAACATACAGAAAAAAGCCACCGTCCTGATTCCCAGCATTGCAACCCAGTCGCCAGAAAACAAGTGTCGGCATTGGACGTTTCTGCAAAACCACAGATACGTTGAATATTGATGTTTCTGAACCAAAAATATGTTTCATATCAGCCTCAAATCACACAACAACGTAACATAACAACGTAACATAACAACAAAACATAACAACATAACACAACAACGTAACACAACAACATAACATAACAACGTAACATAACAACATAACATGACAACAAAACATAACAATGTAACATAACAATGTAACATAACAATGTAACATAACAACGTAACATAACAACGTAACGTAACAGTGTAACGTAACAACGTAACGTAACAGGGTAACATAACAGCGTAACGTAACAGCGTAACGTAACAACGTAACGTAACAACGTGACACAACAACGTTACATAACGTAATGTAACAACAAGAACCTAACAACGTAACTACTGCAAATATACAACAACTGCTCTAGCGGACTTTCTTACTTAACTTTGAATAGCGGTCGCTCGATATACTACGACCTACTACTACTACTATTTATGCATTTATTTTTTTATGTATTCATTTATTTTTGCATTTATTTTTAATCAATTTATTTATTATTTATTTATTTTTGAGCATAGTTTTTTATTTATTTTTAAATGTATGTTTTTATTTATTTTTAAATTTGTGTATTTATTTATGCAAGGTTTGAAAAAAGAGCATGGTTTGTGTTAATTCATATGCAAAAACGTCAACATTCAGCGTAGTATTCATGGTTTGCAGACACGTACAATGCCAGCATTTTTTCCTGGCGACTGGGCAACGACACACAGCAGCAGTTTTAACACATTCACTCTCCTGATTAGCACCTTCATGCTACCATGACCACCTCTGTGTCACACATCAATCCAGTCTGAAACACCTTTAGACACTCCCGCTGCACAATGTGATTTTAACTCAAACTCTAAAAAAGCAGATGTCAGATAGACGTGAGCACTCAGCTATTTAGCCGACAGTTGGTGCTTTGAATTGAGATTATAGAGTTCAGCGCATCCATGCTGAAGTGATTAAATATCTGTTTATTCTATTATGTTTTCAATTAGGTTTAAATTGAGAGTTTATTTTAATCGACTTGCCCTCTTTGGGTCTCAGCAGCTGTGATAATTAAACCCACAGATAATACACACAAATATTAACAGCAGGTGGGGGGTAAGGTTGCTCTTTTTCACCGTCCTATCGTCTCCGGGAGGGAATTGAAACGACCGAATCGGCCAAATTGAAAGAGCTGCGGTTCAGCTCAGAGGAGAAAAATGGAGCTTGAAGGACTATTATGTGATGGGATGACACAGTCGTAAAGATTCATCCAATTTTATGGCCACATACAGCTGAGACATTAACTCTGTCGTCCCATTCATCCAGCAGTCACCACTGTGTGTGCTAAGAGACTCAAATTTGCTTATATAAATTGAATTATCTTCAGCCACGTATCTAAATAACTCCGTATTAAATGAGTCCCGTCGGAGGCTTCATTTCATGTCATCAACTGGAACTGCTGCTGTTCTGTTTATACACCACAGAGACTAACAGCGATGCTCTACTGTAATAACACTTATTACTGTTCATGAGAATAAAAAAAAAAATAAATATCTGACATTTCAGCCCGGTCTCACCAAATGGTGTATGAAAGACACGGCAATTTATAAGTTATGTCACGTACAATAATAACACAGTTGTTGCTTTTGACGTGTAATTTCACGCCATGTAATCTGTACCGACTGTAATGTAAATGCATCAGCGTAAACATGCGACGCTCAGAGCCAGTGACGTAGAATAAGAAGATAGAGAGAGACTGCTGATGGTGGATGGGTCAAAGAAACAAAGGACTTTAGACCAGGAGACTGGCGTCCGTGTCCCAAAGTGTTGTTGAGTTATTTTGAAGTTAAGTTAGTGACGTTTTATGACATGTTCTCCGTACTTACGGCCGGCACACACAGGGAATGTCAGCAGATGTGAAAAAAGTAAAGATTTATTTTTAAAATCCACACTTCCTACTTCCGTCTCAAAATCTTTTTTTTTTTTCCTTCATTTGTTAACACAAGGCTTTTATTCTGAAATATTTGCAGGACAGTGTTTTAGAACATGCAGTGACTGGCAGGGCTCCATGAATGAATAAAGAATGAGGTTTTAACTGTGGATTATTACTATTATTTACAAATTACCGCACGTTTCTTAACCTTTTTCTGTCTAAAATAAGTGTAAATGACATTTATAATGAAATGAAATGGCTGTTATGAAAGGCAAACTATTTAGAAAGAAAGGGCTGGCAGCAGCTGCAGCTGAAACGCTGCCTGTGTGGACGCCACACGTGTGAGACACGCAGCAATTCAGCGAGGCGGCCGTCACACGCTGCTCACGCACCCTGTCTGTCCGGGCTGTTACATTACGTTGTTTATGTACGTATTTTACTTAGTTTACGCACTTATTTAAAGCCCAAACATGATGTTTTTCCTAAACATAACTAAGTGGTTTTGTTGCCTAAACATAACGCAAACCTTTTCACGATAACGACGTGGTGTTAAATGACACGCAAAATGCCTAAAATGCGTTATCATGACACGCAGAATGTGCAGCCCGGCGCGGTGTCGGTGCTGGGAGCTGAGTCGAGAGCGGCCGGTGCACCTCCAAAACGTCCCGAAACTCTGTTTCAAATGGCGGACCCTGGCAACATGTCTATCCATCCTCCGATGCCCTGTGGCCGGCGTGCAGCGGTGCATCTCCTTGATGCAGCAGCAGCCAGACGGCAACCTCGCCATGAGGAGACGGTGAAGAAGAGAGAGAGTCAGAGAGAGTCGGTGTGTTTTGCGCTAATTACATCTGACTATTAACCACACCCCCATTCTCTGTTTGAGAAAGATTGTTAACCAAAAAACAGGAAGTAAAACTGGCTGGGGGGGGGATTAACGTTCTCCAGTCAGTTGTGCGCCACAGCAGTTGTCAGCTCGTCTCCTAGCAACGCCTGCTCTTGCTGTCAGTCAACCACTGCCATGGAAACACCCACCCAGTGGCTTGAAGAAACAAATACGTCCGAAAACGTTTTTTTTATCCTCTTTTGAATAATGACAAATATGGACAATATGTGTAGAACTACATCAGAAAGTGAGAATGTATATTCCAGTAATAAGTTAAAGTAGCGTTGCGTCATCTCGTCACTGTCAGGTAACAAAAAAAACCCACATCTCCAGTTTTGAGGATTTCCGTGTTCTCAGATCGGTTGAAGGATTACAAGCTTCTCTAAAACCTCAAAGCCTCAAACCCTTCAGATAAAAGAAAAAAAATGTGGTTCTGCTTTTCATAACTCCTGAAACGTTGACATTTTAGAGATAAAAGATTAACAACATTGACATTTTATTGAGCTCCTCTCACACGAAATGTAAATCTGCAAAGTAACTCCAGCTGTCAGATCAACGCAGTGAAGTAAAGAGGAAACATTAGAAAAGGAAATAGTGTTTCCTCTTTGAAGCGTAGTGCAGAATGTTGATAAGTCAAACACATATTAAACCTTCTTGGTTATGAATTTCTACCTTTCTTATTTGTGTGCATAAAACTGGATCACGCACAAACAGACTCTGCAGCAGCCGTTGTGTTCCTCTACCACATGTTCTGCATATTCATGTCCTGTGTGATTGAGAATTAGGATCCAGGTGGGGGAGAACAAACTGAGACTTTAGGTGAAAACAAAAGGAAACGCTCACCGCTGAGCCGGCTGCTGTGGTTGTTGTCTTTTATGGAAATCGGAAAGCAGAGATTGATGACTGAACACCGGAGAGCAGTCTGAACGTGCACGGCTTTGGATGTAATTTTGACGAGACACGCTAAGCTGTTTTAGTGCATGTGTGTAAATATATAATTAGCTTTTTCTATGTTAATATGTCGCCCTAATAAACATAATTAACCTTTAATCCGAGCTGAGCTGCAGAACATGCTGTAACAGGTTGACGTGTGTTATTACATATTCAGCTGGCTGATTGTGTTGTGTTGTGTTTTGCAGCGCAGCGGGGGGGTCACAGCTCTGTGGAGAAATGCTTTTAACATTCAAGTCAATGCAGCAATAACACCCACAGCTTATGTATGTGTTTCTGTGTTTATTTGTTAGTTTATCTAGCGCCATCAACGTTTTTATTTGTCCAATACTTACGGCCAAATACCAGCAGAACAAACCCTGTCTGCTACAAAATTACATTCCCATTCAACTAAACGGTATTCTCAGTTACGTTTCGAGAGAAATTTATTTTCCCCCAGATTGCAGGACGTAAATTATAGTAATACAATGTTGATTTTTAGTTTCACACGGGACACGAACAGCGGGGTGAAAGCGCTTTGTTTGACCCATCCACCCCCCCCGAGCTCCTCCTCCCTGAGCGACCTTCATTACAAACGTATTTGTGATACGTCAAAAAACAAATTAGTGACAAAATACGTTTCCCCTCCGAGACGTAATTCACAATGCAGTTGCGACCATTATTGAAAGTCACGTGATATAATAACGAGTAATACTAAGTAAGCAAGATGGGTCAAACAAACACAGGACTATCAGACAGGAAGCCGCTGTTGGTGTCCAGTGTGAAACCAAAAGTAAACATTGACGTTACGCTTGGTACGTAACCTTGCGTAAGAAAGTCTGCTAACGGCGGTTGTTATTTAATTACAGTAGTTGCGATTGTCCAATACTTATGACCAAATACCAGCAGAACCAATCCTCTCTCTTAAAAAATTATGTTCCCATACAGCTAAACTGCATTCTCAATTACGTTTCAAGGGCGTACTATTTTCTCCCAGTTATTAAAGTCGCAGTTTGAAACGACAAAAAACAACAAAACAAACAAAAAAAAACCTTCAGCAAAACTACTTTAGTAGAGTTGTTCCGCAATACTAACTCGTTAATGCAAATTTGTTTTAACGCCGCTAATTTCTTTAACACATTAACGCTATAGCGAGGCAGATGGCCGTCCACCCAGAGCCGGGTTCTGGCCCAGGGTTCTACCCGCTAAAAGGGATTTTTCCTTGTCATTGTCGCATAACAATGCATGCTGGGGGTCTCTTGTAGGGTCTGTAAATTATAGAGTACGGTCTAGACCTGCTCTATATGAAAAGCGTCTCAAGATAACTTCTGTTATGATTTGGTGCTGTATATAAATAAATTGAATTGAATTGAAGATACTGGTATCATATGAAACTAGAAAAAACCTAAAGAATCCATTGGTACCAACCATGTCATACTAGCTCGTCGTGAAGGAGGTTAAATAACGCTCCAAACTTACACAAAATTTTGGCGAGGAAAAACTGGCTTGTCCATTTTCCAAAAGGGTCCCTTGACCTCTGACCTCAAGATATGTGAATGGGGCAAGTCATAGTCAAGTCAGCACACTGACACGCTGACAGCTGTTGTTGCCTGTTGGGCTGCAGTTTGCCATGTTAGTGATCGTTTAAAGTAAATTAAAGTAAATGACTGCAACAGTGACATCTGGGAAAATTAGAAAATGTGTTTTCGGATTCAGTGTAGCTGTCACATGTAATTTAAAATCTCTCCAAATACGGAACATTACACAAGACGTCTGCCCATAGCACCAGTGTGAACTAGTAGATGCTACTGTACCATCTGTGACACAGCGTGGACGGGAGCTGACAGGAATCGGCCGGGGGTTAAACACTTCCTCCCCTCATCTGTCGTCTCCTCTCAGCCTCAGGGTCTCCCGGGACCGCGACCAGCCACGATTAATCGAGTTTGTCTCCCTCTCTGCCGCGGCTGTCACAGGAATCACGCTCAGCAGACTGCACAACTGCAGGCCTCGTCTCTGCGCCGCATAACTCACACACTTTTCCTTCACGACGATGCCATCCTCGTTCAGCGCCGGGGGATCCCCACCGAGACAGAATACAATCATAATCGAGCAGCATTGCGAGGCGAAGAAGTGATTACTCCACAGATTGTAACTTGACACGTCTCAGGGCGAAGTCTAGTTTATGTAACATCATGAAGTCAAACAACGGGTCGTCATTGGAGAAGACACTCGCTGCCTGACCCTGTTTGGCTGATTCACTCTTTGATTAATGTAATGATTCATCATCTGACAGGCTGATTTGATCAGCGGCTCCTGAGGCAGATTCAGGGGCCTCTGAGGGCCCTCCAGAGGCTTCCTGGAGTTCACACGCTAAATGAGGAATAGTTTAATCTCAGTTTAATTAAATCCACTTCAAATTATCCCATAAACAGAATGCATAATGACTTCAATAATCTCAGGTGTCACTCTAACTGAGGAGCTCTGATTTCAGCGATGAGATGGTGCACAGATAAACCGTTCTCATTCTCAGCCTTCTCTAAGTACTTTTAATATGAAACAATGAAAGGTGCCTGTAGAAAGTTTTTAGTTTTTTCTTAATGAAGAGGAAATGCTTTTTTAGCCAATAATAATCCACAGAACAGGTGTCAACGAAAAGTAATACACTATAATTCAATCATTCAAATCAGTTCAATTTAATTCAATCAATTTGTATGTAATCCACGTAATCGTGAATCAGGGAATATAGAAAGCTGCAACTGCTGTGTAGGGAGGAGGTCGGGGTGGATGGGTTAGGGTACAAAAATACCAGACTTTTGCCCAGGAGACGAGTGTTCATGTCCCGCGTGAAACCAGAAGTCAACATTGATTTATTTGTCACGTAACTTCCGTACTTAAGCTATGGCACTTCCGGTGTTTTTTTAATTAGTTTGTTGCCTAATCCTAACCAAGTCGATCTTTTCCTAAACCTAACTAAGTAGTTTATTGTCTAAGCCTCACCAAGTCGATCTTTTCCTAAACCTAAGTAGTTTACTGCCTAATCCTGACCAAGTCGATCTTTTCCTAAACCTAACTAAGTAGTTTATTGTCTAAGCTTGACCAAGTCGATCTTTTCCTAAACCTAACTAAGTAGTTTATTGCCTAATCCTAACCAAGTCGATCTTTTCCTAAACCTAACTAAGTAGTTTGTTGCCTAAGCCTAACAAAGTCAATCTTTTCCTAAACCTGATTAAGTATTTTTGTTTTGAAAAAACTGGAGTGGAAATTGACACGTGCGTCACGTGTTGTTAAAAGTTGTGCTTAAAAAGGAAAATTTGTGTCTATGTACACGAATCAAATCGATTAAATTTCCTGACTATTTCACAAACTGCCGTGACACTGTGGACTAGGATGGGATCAGGATGGGACCAGGATGGGATCAGGATGGGACCGGGATGGGATCGGGATGGGACCGGGATGGGATCAGGATGGGATCAGGATGGGACCGGGATGGGACCGGAATGGGATCGGGATGAGACCGGGATGGGATCGGGATGGGACCAGGATGGGATCAGGATGGGATCGGGATGGGACCAGGATGGGACCAGGATGGGATCAAGATGGGACCAGGATGGGATCAGGATGGGATCGGGATGGGACCGGGATGGGACCAGGATGGGATCAGAATGAGACCATTTGTCCTTGGCAGGATGTCTCCCGCTATAAAAAGTAATGCCTACACCGATTAAAAAAAGACACTGAGTCAACAGTTTTGATGACAGTGTTTTATTACAGATCCGCAGAATTTTGGCTAGAAATCAAACACTGTGCTGCTTAATACAATCTGGTTCATATTTAATACACAGAGTTGACACCATGACATCATGTTTTTATTATTCATTGAAACCTTTAATCTTCATTTTGTGATACATTTCTTGCACACTGCTCATACAGCTGGGATGTTTCCACTCAGGTTTTAGTTGCTAATGCTAAACACGTAGCTCTCTAAATGACATTTAATGATCTAAAAGCAGCATCGCCAACCTGCCTGCCTGCCAACACTGGACAACAGGAAGACAGTCAGTCCCAGAAGGCTTGTTAATAGTCTGTTGCTGTTTTCTCTCTTGTTTGTGATTTTTTTTTATTATTGCCTCAGTCTTCTTACCTTTCTAGGTTTGTTTCTCTGTGAACAAAGGTTAAGCATCAGGGTGTAAAGTTTCCTTGCAGCAGTTTCAGCTTCAATTAATTTGTGCAAACCATGGGGGAAGACACTCCCAACAACTGGAAGTTGGCTGGTAACTAGCTGGCAGCCAACTGGGAGGGCAAATTCTAGGTGGCTGCCAGTGGCGTAAATATCGACGGTGCAAAAAAGGACATGGTTCTTCATCAGTGTTGTTAATGACTTTTTTGAAGCACAAGACCTGTAGGATAAACCTCTAATGGGTGAGTACTGGTTTCATTTTGTTATTATGGAGTAGGATGAGGGATTTAAATCTATAGCACTGTAATTGTTACGTCTCATATGTTGGAAAATGTGCACCTACTGTAATCTGTGTCTGTGATAACATTTGGCGGCCGAGTCCGGAGCAGGCTGCTCAATTAGCGTCGATAAATTTGGCGCTCCGGCTGCTGAACGTGGCGCTGATCACAGGCTGGTTAACAGGATGGGAGTTGCATGGTGAGCCTCTCCGTGGTGGCAGAGCAATTGTCTGCTTAGCAATTGTCTGGAGTGGTTGTGTGAGCATGAGTGTGCGCTTGTGTTTGGGGCGAGTGCCCAAGAAAAGAATTTGCACTGGGGCCAATCACAATTATGTTACGCTGCTGGTGGCTGCATCTATATATCAGAAGCTAGCCACCTTACACTCATTACCATAGACTGTATGTCTCCGCTTCCTCCCACTGTACAGAAGTGAAGCCAAAATATTCTGGATACCGGAGCTGCCATCATGAGATTATGATGTCATTTGGAGCCAGAGTCGGCGCAGGGTGGCTGGAGCCGCAGTATCAAGGTGGGGGAGCTGCCATTTTTTGGGATAAAAAGCACTATAGCGTCTACATTTCTTTACCATACTAAAGGGTTTGATGCCTAAAACGTTCTGCCTACTGAAGCTTTAAACAAAAAGTCTTTTTAGAGGACAAAGCCTGTGTGTCTGTGTGTTATTTGCTGAAGTAGGAAACACTGGATTTCAAGCTTCTTCCTCCATTCAGATCCACTCACTGAATGCATTCAGTCATCAGTCTCGTCTGTAACTCACACTCTGCAGAGAAAACGAGGAGTCGGGAGGCTCATTGTGCGACTTTTAACACGGTGCGTAAAAATATATGGATTTACAGACAAATTACGTCAAGCCGAACTGCTCTGACGATTGTCCTCAGTTTATTGTGCTGCCAGTAAAAACCCAGTGAATTGTTGGAGAGACGGATTACAGCCCGAGGCCTGAATCCAGCAGAATAAAGGAAAGAGAGGCGAGATATCACGCCTTTTATTCCACATAATTAAATCTGAATATGGGAGTTTAATTCATAGAAGGAGATATCCAACATTTAGGAAAAACTGAAAATGGATATTATTATTATTATTATATTAAACTGGCAATATGAACCTCCTTTAAATGGGACGGATCAGGCTCCAATGGGCACCAGGTGGAGCTCATTTGTGCTCATATATATATATATAGGCTGTAAAGACACAGCCCCTCTTTAAAGTGAGGTATTTATTGGAGCTGTTTCTGATATTTGTATGCGTCGGGGTCCTGTATGTGAGTCTCAGAGCGTTGACTGATTGTTTTGATGTCATAGGTCAGATTTTCTCCGGGTTGTGGTGACTGATGATAAAGAGGTGAAGGCCGGTTCCCGCCCTAAGTGAGACTGATTAAACTCATAAAACCGTTACCTATAAACTCTCCTTTAATACCCATTTAGTGGGTTTGGTCGTTGTGTAATTGTTTTTCTTATTGTTCTTTCCTTGCAGTGCTGACTGCTGTTTGGCCCAGGTGTTATCTTCAAGTGTCTTATTTCTGTGTTAGTTTTTCTTAATAGTAGTAAATGTGTCTATGTTTCCCGTCTGCCCACCCCGATGTTTCTGTTTGTGTTCTGTTGCACGGTTGAGTGGTGTTTGCACCCTACACTTCATCTTTAGTTTTGTGCATTTGTGTAATTTCACCTCCCTTTTGCATCGGTCTACAGTGGGTCATCCCCGAAATTTCCCCGGCTTGGCAGACGGCGACCCTCCGCCCTGACTAGTAGTTTGGACTTTGCCCCTTTTATGTTCGGCTGTAGCTCCTCCTGGCATTGTTTCATATGTTTTTTATTGTCGCCAACACAATTGTTCCCATACCTTGTTATTAGTAATATTGTTAGTGGTCGGGTTTTCTCAATATATCCTCATTCCCTTTGTCAAAAAAGCAAACTCCCGTATTTCAAGTCCATCTCCCAGCGCCCTCCAGTTTTGTTGTTTCTCCCGGGAGACTCCCGTAATCTGCATGACCCTCAAACTTTATCATAAATAATTGTATTAATATGGTGTGTATGACTATTTCAACCTTCTTTCAGCTGCGTCCCCGTCTCCGACGGTGTGAAACGGACTTGAGAGCAAATAAAAAAAATAATATAAAAACATAATTCAAAGCGGTTTAAACTGTTTTTTTTAGTCATCTGGATTATGACTTGAACTTCTTCATAATATAATAATTTGTGTAATATTATCATACGATCCACACGCCAAGCTCTGATTGGTCACTGGGCGGTGCTTTTATACCAGTTGATCTCTTATCTGGAACATAACCTGCTCCGGAGCAGGTCAGGTGTTCAGCATCAATTACCATGGC
>CAKALU010067697.1:43545-88008 GCA_916700995.1 Hozukius guyotensis | reverse complement strand
AAGATGTATAGTGTAAAGTAAGTGGTATATAGGATGTATAGTGTAAAGTAAGTGGTATATAAGATGTATAGTGTAAAGTAAGTGGTATATAGGATGTATAGTGTAAAGTAAGTGGTATATAGGATGTATAGTGTAAAGTAAGTGGTATATAGGATGTAAGTAAGTGGTATATAGGATGTATAGTGTAAAGTAAGTGGTATATAGGTTGTTTAGTGTAAAGTAAGTGGTATATAGGACCTATAGTGTAAAGTAAGTGGTATATAGGATGTATAGTGTAAAGTAAGTGGTATGTAGGATGTATAGTGTAAAGTAAGTGTAAAGTGCGCCAGTGTAAGTGTAAAGTGTGTCTGACGTTTAAGTTAAATACAGCAGCATTGTACCACATTATAGAATAAGCATTCATCAACAATCACCACTGGCATGGGCTGGAATAACTTACTTGGCTCACAAGTTATGAATAAACTATTGGTTTCATAGCAACACCAAGTTAGCATGGCTAGCTCGCCTGCCAGTAAAGTTACTATAAAGTTAGCTTCAACATGCTAAGCTATGCTAACGTGCTAACCTGTTTACATGTCACACTTCACTGCATCAAATGTGTGAGTTTTAAATATGATTAAGTACATTTAATATACACATTTTGAATACAGAGATTGTGGTTTAAAACAATAGCTAGTTACCTTTCAACTCCGGCGACTAGTTAACGAGTAGCTTGTTTGTTAGCCAGCCGGCTAGAGGCCTGATGTCTAACTCGCTCACTAATCAAGCGGGTAAAGTCCGTCTAAACAACACCAGAAACACACATCTCCAACCTTAATATGTACCAGAAGCAATGCTCGTTGTCAGAGAGAAGCGGCTGTAACGCTACTGTAGCTAGTAGAGTCTAAATGTGGAGGATAATCCAGACTTTCTGCGTTTAGTAGAGCTCCTGACGGCCATTAAAACATCCCCTCCCTCCTCGCTCCTCGCTCCTCGGTGAAGACCCCCATGTGTCGTCGCGCTGCGAGGAGGCGAACTGGCCAATCAGCGACGGGGATGGTTGTCATGTGCTTTGAGACTCTGTCAGCAAGCGAGGCTCTGATTGGTTAACAAGTGAAACCATAACAAACGATAGGGGGCGCTGCAGGTCCATATTAGTTGATTTAAACTTGAAGACGTGCCAAAGATAAACGGTACAGATGGTATCGTCTGCTTATATATATATATATATATATATATAAGCATATATATATATATATGACCACACTACACTATACATCCTATATACCACTTTATAGACTGCACATATGTACATATTACATTTATTTATTGACAGACTGTACACATTATGTTCACCCATTCACTCTGTATCTTTTATTATTTTTATTTATTGTTTTTTATAATTTTTGTATACCTTTATACCTCTCCTGTGTTTCACTCTGTTTGCTGATGTTGCTGATGTTGCTGCTTTGACACCTGGTTTTCCCTCCGGGGATTAATAAAGGTTCATCTTATCTTATCTTATCTTATCTTATCTTATATATATATATATATATGGATACAGTATATGTGTGTATATATTTGACCAGGAATATTTCAAACGAAACATTAGAAGGACCCCGGATTTTTCTTTGTGTTCAACTCTTCAGCTTAACTCCTGTGCATGTTTTATGCATGTCAGTGCCCTAGATGATAGGGTGTACTGTCCTAGACCTCTAACAATTTAGCATTATTTATGTTTATTTATTTTATTTTTGGAGCAGCACAGCTGATTATGTGGGTAGTGCCCAAGAAACATTTGCCAAAATGCTCTGCCAATGGTAAACAGTGTGTTCTCCTGTTGGAATTGACTCTTGTTTTGAGTTGTTTGGTGGATTGGATGATTGAACTCTCTATCAGTAACAAGGAACAAACAAGACATATTGGCAATTTTACACTTTATTCATTTAATACACCGTCAGGAGCCTCAGTAGACGTGGAAGATCCATACGCAGCCACAACAGCCTGGTACCTTCTCCTCATGCTGGTCACCAACCTGGTCACACGTTGCTGTGGGATGGCGTTCCATTCCTCAACCAGGATACGTCGCAGGTCAGCCAGCGTGTGGCATTGGCAGAGAATTTTGGCAAATTTTTCTTGGGCGCTACCAACATAATCAGCTGTGCTGCTCATCCCACAAATGCATGATCCTTACAAGTTGGACATCATTGTGAAGGTAAATAAACAGGCTTTCCAATGATGTAAAATACAATGCCAATTAGCATTGTAACAACAGAGAAATTATTGACCAAACACAAATTTCCAAAGTTTTCTTTCTGAGTTTATTTCTTAATGTTTACACAGTAATCTTAGAGTAAATTAAATTTCAAATAATCAGTATTTAAAGGGTCAGTTCACTCAAATTAACAGTTTTTCCAGTAAAAAGTAATTATATTCACATGTAACCCGACATGCAAGTTGATTTTTTTCAACGTAGGCTAATGTTTTTAATGTCAAGGGCTCCACAAGCACATTTCCATTCGCCTCCATTGTATTGGGAGCATACTAATATCATGGGAAAAACTGCATGTGATTATCATAAAATGGACATGTCTGTAAAGGGGAGACTCGTGGGTACCCATAGAACCCATTTTCATTCACATATCTTGAGGTCAGAGGTCAAGGGACCCCTTTGAATATGGCCATGCCAGTTTTTCCTCGCCAGAATTTAGCGTAATTTTGGAGCTTTATTTAGCTACCTTCGCAACAAGCTACTATGACATGGCTTTAAAACTGAGCACACTACAACCTCTGAAAGATCAAACAGCGGCCAGGCCCGACGGCAGCCTGTCCGATTTAAAATAAAAATGATGCGTTAAAGAAATCAGTGGCGTTAAAACGAATTTGTGTTAACACGTTATTATCACATTAACTTTGACAGTATATATATATATATATATTCTATGCAGCCAAGTTTGATCATTGTGTGCTCACTGGACTGAATGTTCAAACACCTGCAGCATGCTGGAAACAGAAAGCATATAGATCACCAACACTGGCACTGGTCTGGGGCGCAGATGGTGTCAAATGAATGAATAGTGCGTTATAAACAGCCTGGGTCTGCAGGGCGAAGTGGTCCCAACTGTATCAACACTGAAATGAACATTACTCAGCCTGGACAGACATCAAAACATCTCCTTCAAAGCATTGGAGGTCCTTATAAAGATGGGGTCAGCTCTGTGGAAATGGCTGGTCTCAGTTCAGAAACAGAGGGATACTGATTTCTCATGGGAAGCATTTGAAATACTTTTTAGGTTGTTTTTTTATCCATCTGATCCAAAGTAAATAAAATAACTCCTAGCCTTATATCCTATACCCCTATTATGTAACGGGGCCACAGCTATTCTCTATATGTACTGTAATCCCATGAAATCAACAGTAAAATGGCAAATCAACATAATTCTTTTCAGATGAGGTAAAGTCCTGTCTTAGGTCACAATTAACCAAATGACCAAAGGTTTCGTCATCATTATGCAACATTTGGACAAGGATAATAGTATGAAATCACTCATCCTATTCAGTCAGATTTAAACATGCAGATTTTTTGGCATCTGCATGTGACAGAGAGACTGTCAGTCCACATCAAGGCTCAGAGGTGGTGAGGTAATACGGCCATGCCCTGGGTGACTGATGCTTTTGAGCCCAGGTTTGGCAGTTTGGCAGTCATTGCCTCTCTCAACAGGCAAGCTTTACGGTCCAATGTATGCTGTAATCTCTCTGAATGTTTTGCAGTCTTGGAATAAATGAGTCAGGAATCTGCGCCAGCGCCAAGTGAAATAAAAACATAGAATTTTGTGTTGAACATCTGCCTGAAATATTTGCAACATAGTCGGACGGGTAAATTAAAGAAGAGAGACTGCAACATTGACGCAGAGCCATGAGATGGCAGCAATACTTGCTGACACGCTTTTGTCTCAGTGCTTTTTTTGATTGTTTTTCAAAAATGCACCTTTAGCCTTCGACCGTGAATTACAGTTTTTCTCATTGGCTTAATGGTTTAATTCTCAAATGAGAATTATTTTTTTCAAAACAATACGCTCAAATCTCTGAACAATTAGTTTGTTGTTCACAACAGATTCGAATTTCTCAATCATTCAAGCAAATTGCTTTGGCACGTATGTGCAAAAGAGTAAGTACAGTAACCACTTGCATATGGCTTGCTGATCAAAACTGATGAGTTGAATATCAGTTACACTGTCATCCTCTTCACAACTTCTAAACATTCTTTTATCGTTTGAGCCATCACATGCAAAATGATCCATTCAGTTCTCAAAATCTGTCAGACTTGCATATTATATATTCCATAAATATCTACGACGAGGAGGTACAATTTGTTGTTTTTGAACTGAACTACGGCAGTTTTTTTTTTATTTTTGCAGGGATGTTGTTGTTTTTTTGGCATAGATGTCATTTTGTGACAAATTTTCTGTTTACTGTATATGACTTTATATGAAAGATCAAAAGAGAATTTTCTATTTACAGTACATATCCTTTTTCTGTGTAGTTACTACAATATTGACTTTTCCCAGTAAACTTTGACCTACTGTTGAAATGGGAATCTGATCAGCTCAGTGTGATATACGATAGCATTTGGCAAGACAAAAGTTACATTCTGGTATAGTACAGTAACCAGTCAGTGTCAACAGAGATTAGTATATAAGAAACATTTCCGGGGTTGACTGTCATGGTGAGAAAACATTTTGACCAGTACGGCTCACACGATTACAAAACAACTTTTGGTGCCATTGGCCAATTTACTGACACAATAACTTGGTTTTGAAGAATGAATGAAGTGTTTTGGGTGAGTTACGACCTTTTGCAAACATGCAATAGAGTTGGGATGTCCAATCAAACAGTTGTGACAATTTCACTAACAGTTTAGAGAAAGTTAAGACTGTTTCGAAAAATGAGCCAAAGGGAATGAGAAAAAATTGTAATACATCTATCAATTGGGGGCCCATATGTGATAATATTTATCCGAAACATGTAAAAATATTTTATAATGTCCAGTAGATCCTGAAAAGAATGTGTTTTTATGATATATGTATGTTGGCTGCTTAACATCATGGGAAAGCATCTGTAATATCACTTCCATGTGGTGTATGGGAACGGAAAATGGGGTGTAAAAGGATAAACATCCGCTGGTTATTAGAGGCATGGTGTTAAATTCAAATGTAAAAACTGGGTAGCCACACTGCTGAATGACAAAATATGTTCCTCTGTCTTTTAAATATACTTTTCAGACCTTTCATTTTCAGTCATGGTGGGTGATAATAAAGACAAAGCTTCTGCGCAGTTTTTCCATTGCAGATTTATTTACATTTAATGATGGCGAAAGACCCTCTGGTAAATCTTGAAGCATTGTGTAATGTGTTCTCATGAGGTCTACTTCATCATCTTCATCCAAAATGTATGTGGTAAACAAAAATCTCTACCAAAACATTGAGTGTATTCATGCGAGACCCACATCTGTGGCCGCTGCATCGTGGGTCGAATCTCTGTTTGGCGCGCACTCCTGTCTCTGAGGTCAGCTTTTGCGGAGCCCCTGGCCCAACAATCACACCAAACCACTATCAAGTCCATATGAAGGCAATAAAATCAGATTTAAACCAGATCCCGATTGGTTTTATGTCCCCGTTGTGAAAATATTGTAATGTCAACCTGGGTGCAGTCCATCTCAAAATGTGTGTGTCTGTTTATGAGTGAGTGAACTGGAAAGAAAATGAGAAAGTCAACATGGTGAGTGTCAAAACAAAAGAAGGTAAACCCTTTATTTTCTTCTTAGTATACATCACATAATCAACAAAAAAGAACATTCTACAGTACTTTAAAAAAGGAGTTTAGAAAACAATAATTATACAAATCAGATTTGCCCAACAAGTCTCTAAATTGCAGTGGAAGGCCTGTCTGAGCAGAAGTCCATATTAAAAAAGACACAAAACAAGAGAAAGCAGATAAAAACAATATGCCGATAACCAGCTTCTTATGTTTGTGACCAAACGGTAGACGCATTGATCAAAGTATTAAAGACTAAACGTGAAAACACACATGGAGAACGGTCAGCGCTGCTTTTTAGAGCATCTGTACAGTCGCTCCTTTCAAGGCAAAGCCAGAATTTTCCTGGATGTGTGGCGCCACTGGCCTTTGGCCACAGGAGGAGCGGGTGTCAGTAGAAGCCCCTCTCCAATGTAAGGTCCACTGGTGATAAGTAAAACCTAGCTCCAGCTCTTATGGTGCTGATTTGTGGAAGGTCAAGGGTCGATCTCCATGGGAACAATCGTGAGGATGGCGTCCTCATTTCCACGGCGCACAACTACTCTCAAGGTGCCGTCCTGCTTGATGGCCGCCGTGACGTCATTCGCTGAGGAGATCCTTTGGCCGTTGATTGAAATGATGACGTCATGTTCTTTGAGTCCGGCACTGGAGGAGAGAAGAAGAAGAGATGGCTTAATAAATGGCACTTGTTGTATGGATAACAGCAAAAAAATTAGGCCATTTTAGTTTTATGGGCCTGATTATCTTAGAAATGATATTCTGGCACAGTTTTAACCACTAAGGAGGTAAAAGTAACGCAAGAGGGGTATCCCGTGCGTTGGTCTCCGATGCCGAGGGGCACTGACTAAGCGGCGGTATTTGACAATTTGGGAGTGAGAATGTGTTGGTATGGGGCTAGAAGGTCACTAGTTTAAGTCCAGCTGTTGCATGTCACTCCCCATCACTCGTATCCTCACACAACAGTTCGATTGATATTTTATGAAAAGTTATTCTCATTTTCGTGCGTTTTCCTAAGAATGTCCACACGTGTCCATTTCTGCTAGTTACATGCATACAGTCTTTTCAAAATTAAGTTTGTCTTCGCAGGAAAAAACTTGGTTGGTGTGAGGCAACAAAAGTACATAGTTAGGGTTAGGAAAGGATCGTGGTTTGGGTTAAAATAACTATGTTTGAAATACTTGGTTAAGGTTAGGCAACAAAACTACTTAGGTAGAGTTAGGAAAAGATCGTGGTTTGGTTTAAAATAACTACGGAAGTGGTGTTACTTAAGTACGGACGTTACGTGACAAATAAATCAACGTTGACTTCTGGTTTCTCATGGGATATGAATACTGGTCTCCTGGGCAAAAGTCCAATGTTTTGCTGTTTGGTGAATGCTGTTCCCTGGGCCGGCTTGAGGCAATATAGGCAGTTGCCTGGGGCGCCACTTTCTGGGGGGCGCTGGTCGCCCTCTAAAAAAAGAAAAATGCCGGTGGGCGCCCTTCCTCATTTTCTGCATTGGGATAACAAATTAACAAATAAAGAAAGAAAGAAAGACATTTTTCACCCATGTAACTCTCGTAGTCAAACTAACTAAACACCTTTAAGCCAACAATATGAGGGACCAATTGTTTCATTATTATTGTTTATTTAAAGTCTGACATATCTTATTCCTCTTCTTCTTATTCTTCCGTTGTTGTCAAAAAACAATTAAAAACACATGAATGACCCACGATGTTGCCCTGGGTGACATATTCCTTCATTTCGATGAACACAGGCACTGTGGCTAAGAGCTGGAAATATTCACTAGAGCGCCAAATGTGTATTTTTCCACCGCTAAAAATAGTCCCCTACAAATGCACTATTAAATCCTGCTTGAGTAACGTTTGCTAAAAATGACAGAGCCCAGCTGTTATAGGAAATTGAAAAGTGAAATTATTCATGACCCATTTTTTAAGATTTACATCTTTAGTAGGAACCAATAGGCTTCCAGCTGAGCGTATTGAGAGACAGAATAACACATTATTGGTTTTGGTCTTTTCATTTGTTGACAATAGTAAAAATTTACAATATCATCAGCCTTATGCTTTAATGATCAAATGTGTTGGTTTTATGACAATTCCTTCTCTCTGCTTGCATAATGTGTTACTATAATTTCCTCTTTAGATTTTAGTAGAAATAATTAAAACAGCAGATTCAATTAAAGCAGCAGTAGGTAGGATTGGAGCAAATGTGATTTAAAAAAGTTATTTTTATAAAATGGTCACTATATCCTGACAGTAGTGCATTGAGACAGGTAATCTGAAAAAAAAGTGCTCCTAATTGGCATCTGCAAGATTTCTCAGACTGGAGGAAAACATCCAATCAGAGCCGAGCTGGAGCCTTGCCGTCTCTGAGCAGCTGACTCGCAAACTCCGATCAAACGGTCAAACTAGGCAGCGCTGATCAAATATGAATCAATTCTGTTACTCTGATGCCTATTTCTCATGTAAAATGTTTTCAGAAACATCTTGTAGTTTACTGTTTAGCTGTAAAATGAGAAAGTTTGTGACCCGGCCGCCATGTTGAAAACAGTCAAGCCAAAATCAAGCACCGCCCACCAGCCGGAGCAAACTTTCTCAATTTACAGCTAAACAGTACACTACGAGATGTTTCTGAAAACATTTTACGTGAGTAGGCATTACAGTAACAGAATATTAATTCATATTTGATCAGCGCTGCCTAGTTTGACTGTTTGATTGGAGTTCGCAAGTGATTGACAGCTGCTGCCATTGAATGAACAGCCAATAGGAATGCTCTCTCTCTGAAATGACCTGGGATTGGCCAAAGTCTCCCGTCATGGGCTAGATTTTTTAAAGCCTGAAAACAGACTCCATGAGGAGATGCAGAAGTCTAGTTTTCTCTCAGAACACTTTAAACACAATATACTGAAAGGTTATTTTAGGTTATTATTAGGTTTTGCCCAATGATGCCAAAAACATTCAGCCTACTGCCGCTTTAATGGCCTACAGATAAAGGATCACAAACTGCACTTTACTAACACAATAAAACGAGTTAAAATCAAGTCATTTTCATGTGTTTTTGTTTTTTTACTCAAACATATCTAACTTGTACTTTGGACAGGTTTGTTTACAGGTCCGTGAGCACAATCTGAACCGACGTAAAATCTGTTGTAAGAATTTTAACGATGGAGCGATCATGATGGCAATGATAGCACAGCGAGATTAGAACGCAAATAAAAACATATTGGCCGAACGTACATCCATAATAAACATAAACAAACCAGTAAACCTGAAATCACACGCAGGCCCTGGCGGTAACCAGCAGCGATAACAAAAGCTCACTCTCCACACAGCTGCTTAATCATAGCCACATGTAAACACAGTCAGTGGTAGGCAGTGAGTAATTTTTAGGCAGTGAGTAAAGTCTGTCGAGGCCCTGTAGGGGACACACCGCTCTGCAGTGAGTTGGGTGAGCAGGCGCAGGAAAACCACAGCGCAGCTAGTAACCTCCCCGCATGAGGTTTGAAGGAAATCGCTGACCTCGGCGTCTTCCGAGCCCCACTCTACTGGAGCTGTGGTGGTGGCTGATTGGAGTGGGCTGCGATTGTGGGAGGAGGGGGATATTTCAGAGGGCCAGACACTCCAGGCACGCCGGAGTGAGCCATGAATTTACGTTCTGCTAAGACAGTTGTGTGGTGTGTGTTTGAGTGTGTGTGTCGATGTGTGCACACTTGACAGTTAGAGGCGAGAAATCAAATAAAGGAAGGAAGGAAATGGACGGTCTATTTGCATTGTGAGAAGGGAGCAGGAGCTGCCCGGAGAGTGATGACAGTGAATTAAAGTGCACGTGTAGCATAAAGTGACAAAGACAATATCCCAGAGCTGAGAAAGAGTCAGAGAGAACTTGCATTTGCAACAAGGTTATAATTATAACCACGTATTTTTGTAGGCCAACCCGGAAGTTAGCATCGCCCTGGTTCCCTCCACAAAAAGCCAATGGGATTTTTTTCACTGGGTTTTGGATTATTGCAGAAAATAAGCTCTGTTGCAAACAAACAATTATAATACTTAAACATTTTGTTCGGCAAGATATCTCCACAAATGAACACCACTTTTATGATTTTTGAAGTGTGAATGCAATCACCAGAAGTAAAAAGCTAACGTTAGGCTGTAAACGAACTACACCACGGTCACATAAAGCTGTAAACGTTTAGAAGTCTCATTTAGCCACTTGTTGGCAACCGCCTTTTTTAAGACACTAACTATAGAAATTCCATTTCTGCCAATAAATTCCCCCTAAATGTTACACACTGTTCCTTTAAAGGATATAGTTTGTATTTAGTTTCAGTTTACTAACACTATTTTTCACTGCTTATTTTTGTTTTATTTTCAGTTTTGTTTCGTATAATAACCCTGATTTACACTTCACCAAAAACCATGGTGTTATAATTTGACACTGAGCCCCCTCTTATGGAGCCATATGAGCAAAACATCTTCCTTACATTGCAGCTGGTGTCTTTGCGATGACCTCCATAACATAAGCTCCAGAGGTGATGTCAGGGAAGTCACGGTGTCTAGTCTTCAGCTCTTTGGCCAGCCTAGAGAAAGAAAAGGGAGCAGAGTTTAGTAATTAACAGCCATTTTTTATCTAAAACCAGAAATGAAAATGTTGTAGTTTCCCATTGTCTAAGCATCATGAAGGTTGTACTGTTGCTATTCCTCTGGCGATGTATAAAAGTGTGCAACTCACGTTGGAGTGAGAGTCATCATCCTCACACCAATATACTTCTTCTTAGCAGCCGGTCTCCCTAGAGATGGACAACAACACAATACAGATACAATCATTCAGCCTCTCGCCTGCAACAGTTTGGTTTTATGAGGACATTTGTTTTGAACTCGAAGAAAATAAAAATCCTCCAAGGTGTTTTTTTTCTGTATGTGAGTGATGGACATATTACTTTAGATCAGACAGCGGATCACAAGATCGCCTCACTTATCTTGCACGTGTCTCGCAGGACAGTGTGCACATGTCCACACACTCCATCTTCCACGTTTCATCATCTTGTTTTTCAGTTATTTCATCATATCGACAAATCAAATCAAGAAGCCAGGTTGGCAGTCACATATAAAATACATGTGAGTGTGTGCTATTTCCAAATCACTATGTGAGGTAAAGGGTGAAAAGCAATAAAATAAAAGGACAACCTGACAGGTACTGGCATTTTTCTTCTTAGTAGTTTTATTTACAATGTCATAATCCTGTTGGGTAATGCTGGGCACGGATTCATAAAGCTAAAAATGTAGCCAATATATCTCAAGAGAGCACACAGAGATGAAATGAAATAACAACCAAAGAAATGGCATGCTGAATTATTATTATGCTCCTTTACTGTATGTGCACATGGGATCTTGGTCCAACTCTTGTGGCCAATTATTCAAAAATTTGCCTCCTACAGTTTGTCTTGGTGAGTGAGTAGAAGCCATAAAATGAAAACATATACAGTAAGTTGTGTCAGTGAGAGCTCATACCTCTGGACAGCCTGTCGTAGGACTCTGCCAGGAACTCTCGAATTTTGTCTGAGGGTATAGCGAAGGAGATGCCAGCCGTCACTTTCAACGTATTGATCCCGATCACCTCGCCATCCTTAAAAAAACAAACCTCAGTTTAGTTTCTGGTAACGAACAACTGCAAATTATTCTATGGATTTTAACCATAGACTGTATACAAAGATGGACGACATGACAGCTCCCTAAAAGTGACGCCAAAACATCTTGATCACCCCCTGGTGGCTGGCTGCAGTATATGTCATAAACCCCACCCCCTCCATGTTCGTGGATGGGACATGGGCCAAACTAAAAAGTGAAAGTACACGTCAAACACATTTGAAGGAAGTGGAGACGTTGCCCATCTATATATACAGTCTATGATTTTAACATGTCATGGGAATGCAAAAATGGGTCTGCTACCGAAATAAAAAATAGCTTACCAGATTTACCAGAGGCCCTCCGGAGTTGCCGTACTGCAAGCCAAACAACATATCACTTATTATTTGTGTTTGTGAGAAAAACTAAGTGTATGTATGCATCTTTGTTCGCGTACATTTATGATGGCATCGGTTTGAATATACTCCATGTCGGAGTTGCGAAGGCCCAGCTCTCTGCCCCCTCGCTGAGTGGTGCTGACGATTCCCGTAGTAACTGTGTTCTGGAGGGAAAACGGGCTGCCGATAGCGACCACAAACTCCCCCGGTCTCAGGTCTGCTGATCGGCCCAGCGGCAGCACAGGAAGCTTGGTCTGCAAGTGGGAAACACAGAGGGACAACACGTTCACATTACTGGAGGCCAAAGTTACTGAGAAAAAACAATGATTCATGAGGCTTTGCAGCATAAAACAAATGGTCATGTAGACCAGACTTATTTTAACCCAAACTGCGATCTTTTCGAAAGCCAACTAAGTAGTTTTTGTCACGTAACTTCTGTACTTAAATTACCCCACTTCCGGTGTTATTTTAACCCAAACTGTGACCATTTTCTTAAACCAAGTAGTTTGTTGCCTAAACCTAACCGAGTAGATCTTTTCCTAAGCCTAACTAAGTAGTCTGTTGCCTAAGCCGTCAGTCTATTCCTAAACCTAACTAAGTAGTCTGTTGCCTAAGCCGTCAGTCTATTCCTAAACCTAACTAAGTAGTCTGTTGCCTAAGCCTAATCAAGTCCATCTTTTCCTAAGCTTAATTTAAGTAGTTTTGTTGCCTATGCCTAACCATGTCGATCTATTTCTAAACCTAACTAAGTCGTTTGTTGCCTAAGCCCAACCGAGTCGATCTTTTCCTAAGCCTAACTAAGTAGTCTGTTGCCTAAACCTAACTAAGTCGTTTGTTGCCTAAGCCTAACCATGTTGATCTATTCCTAAACTTAACTAAGTAGTTTTATTTTGAAAAGACTGGAGCGGAAATTGACACGAGCGTCACGTGTTGCTGGACATTCGTAGGAAAACGCACGAAAAATATGTTGTTGAAAGTCTTGCTGAGCGTCATGAAAAAAAAGGGAAATTTGTGTCTATGTACACGAATCAAATAGATTAAATTTCGTGATTATTTCACAAACTGCCGTGAGACTGTGTTGGACCAGCAGGTAGGAACAAAAACATCAAATGAATAGTTTATAAATAAATAAAAATACATTTATAAATTAATGCATGCAAAATGCATTGGCATATGCACAGAAAAGGTGTCATTATTGCGTGACCAAGATGACCCTCAGCTGCTTCTTATGCCTATGTAGAAAATCTAATGTCGCCTGTTAGTGGAAGGTGGTCTGAATGAATGGTGACACTGTTTTGTTTTGGAGACTGATATACTGTCATCTCGGAAGACAATGTAATGCAACATAGTTTCAACTTTTTTAAGAGTGCAACTCTAAAAGAAAAACACAGACTCAGTGTTGCTTCGACTGCAATTACCCTTCTTCTCATGATCATGTGTTTTATGAGTGGACGGCAGGAAAATAATTACAGCAAAACCACTAACAGTCTTCTAAACACAACCCACTCAATGCTGCATGGCAGTGCTCCCATACAAAAACAATTACTCCTTTTCCACCGCAGTAATAAAGTGACATTTACGCCAAAACAACCCGACTCGAAATGCTAATAATCAAGATCAAAAGCTTCTTTGTTTAACTGAAAGTGTAGCCCAGCTGACAAATCATGCCTAATGGCGAGTGTGGGCCACAGATGCTGGAAAATGTACTGATATATACGGTAAATAATGAGTACCTTAAGCTGCTCTGGTTAGCCCTGTTACACTGCTGGGCAATGGAAACCAGACTACTGAGAGCTGGCCTCTACAGACAGACAGGATATATTTATCCATCCGCAGTGACAGTTTCCTTCTCTGAATGAAATCATCTCTGCCGGGCAGCCTGCAGTCGAAGGCCAGGCGCCACCACATCACGTTGAGTCCGTGAAGAGACCCAACGCCCTGCACTATCTTAGCCTAAAGGACCTGTCTCGAGTGCTCCTCCTATGTATCCATTTTGTTTACTCAGGGTTATAAATAGGCTGCAAGGTAACTGAGACAGCAACACAAGTTGGCACACGCAGACAAAAGGATAACTCAGCAGGCAAATCACAAGTCATATTATTCTTAAAGGGGACATATCAGGCTCATCTTCAGGTTCATATTTGTATTTTGGGTTTCTACTAGAACATGTTTATATGCTTTAATGTTCAAACAACACATTATTTCTCTCATACGGTCTTTCTGAATATACCTATATACACCCTCTATCAAAAACGCTCCGTTTTAGTGCATTTCAACGGAATGACAACAGAATTGCGTTGCTAGGAAACAGTTTGGGTCCATGTTTACTTCCTGTCAGCTGATGTCATTCACATACACTGCAACAGGAAATAAACTGGGACACATTTAGAATGTTTACGTTTAAAACTGTGAAATGGTCTAAATATTGTAGATTTGTGACATCACAAATGGACAGAAATCCTAACGGCTTGTTTCAAATGCACAGTTTCTGAATACGGGCTGTGTGTATTTATCTGTGGATTGAGTGTTTTGATACTTTCACAGTACTTATATATCACTTAAACCTGCTTTATAATATAAAAGACATGAAAATCTTACTTTTTACAATATGGGACCTTTAAGTAGGGCTGTCAATCGATTAAAATATTTAATCATGATTAATCGCATGGTTGTCCATAGTTAATCGCGATTAATCACACATTTTTTTATCTGTTCAAAATGTACCTTAAAGGGAGATTTGTCAAGATGCTTTCCTTATGCAAATATATGTCTATATTTATTATTGGAAATCAATTAACAACACAAAACAATGACAAATATTGTCCAAAAACCCTCAAAGGTACTGCATTTAGCATAAAAATATGCTCAAATCATAACATGGCAAACTCAAGCCCAGCAGGCAACAACAGCTGCGTTAATGCGTTAAAGAAATTAGTGGCGTTAAATCGAATTTGACAGCCCTATTCTCAAGTCATAAAACATGACCCCTCGCTACATGCATACATTTTTGCATTTCTGTGTTCATGGATGTCTGCAGATAAAGACAAAATAAACTGATAACAGACACCTGATTCATAAAAAACTGCAAATTAAATTAGATATTGGATCGTGGGAAAACATTTAAGACACACTTTTGATTCAGTCTTGTTATACTTTGCTGTAAACAATCTCGTCCCTTAAGGTGAAGTTATTATTAGAAGCAGACAAAGATAGTGATAGCTGGTAACTGAGGAAGAGAACCTTTCAACCACCTTACCTCACACACACACACAGATACACATATACAAAACACACAAATGTCCGAGGCTGTGTTCATGATTCCTGTGGGCTTGTTAGTGTCTGGGATAAGTAAACATGGCACAAAAACACATAGGCTGTAGTAGTACAGTATGTACATAAACCATGAAACATGCGTTTGGCGCGTGCAAACACACACACAAACAGACACCTGACACAGGAGTGGCGGTCTGTATAATCACCCCCCGCTGCCCCTCTCCCTTCACACTCCATGTGAGATAAGAGTATAACCAGATGGAGAGAGGAAGCAAGAGAAACACACACAGCTGAGAGAGAGAGAGGACGTCAGGTGGATGTGAGTCACTGCCAAGACATCCAGGACTCGGCCTTTGCCGGTCACCATGATTATGATAACAGTTAGTGATACTGGCATTGTCATAGCGACTGTTGCTATCAGGAAAAAACCTTGCATCTCCAAAATATCAACTTTTAGGAGCAGCTTTGGTTGCAGCTTGACTCCAGTTAATCATAAGGTGTTTTGAAAGAATGTAAAGGGATAGTTTGGGTGTTTTGAAGTGGGGTTGTTTGAGGTACTTCTTCATAGTCAATGTATTACCTACAGTAGATGAGGGTTGGCACGCCCGCAGTTTGGAGAAGCAGACAGGAGTTACCGCACAGAAGCAAAGCAATGTAATGCTCTGGACGGGGCTGGCAGCAAAACTTATTTTAGCCACCTAAAAGAAAGGCTCACCTAAAAAAAATCAGTTTAAGTGTACTCTATTTAGAATATTTATGCCGATTTACCTTACCTTGACACAGCTACGCAGTCTATGTTTCCGACGGGGAATTGAAGCCGTTATCTATGCTTTCTCTAAAGCCACCAGACTCTATTGACAAAAACAGTAATTTTACCTCGCAAAACACAGGAGTTGCTGACGTACTACTGTCTCGATCGGTTAGTTTGTTTATGTTATTGTGTGACTTTGGTGAATCCGAACTTACCAAAGTCACACAATAGGACAAAAAAACGAACCAATCGGGGCAGCGTTAGACCAGCAACTCCCGTGCTCTGCGAGATAAAATTACTGTTTTTTTCAATGGAGTCTGGTTGCTTTTGCGAGAGCATAGATGGATACAACAGCTTCAGTTCCCCATTGGAAAGGGCTGACGGCCAGGTAAAGCGGTGAAAATATTCTAAATGTACACTTAAAGTGATATTGATTTTTTTTAGGTGCGCCTTTCTTTTAGGTGGCTAAAATATGTTTTGCTGCCGGCCCCATCCACAGCAGTACATTGCTTTGCTTCCGTGCGGTAACTTCTGTCTCTTTCTCCAAACTGGGGGCGTGTCGTCTGTCATCTGTTGTAGGTAATACAATGACTAGTACCTCATACAATTCCACTTCAAAACACCCAAACTATCCCTTTAATAAACGCGAGTAATGCAGAGTTCACGCACACACACCAACACAAAATCACAATGCATTCAGCAAAAACGTGTAAAAAGAGTGCAAAATGCATCAGTACGCTGACAGCCAAACAGCGACTAGGTGGGATGGTGGAAAACAAACACTGAACATGCAGACATGCACAACTTTTTGAAAGACCCCTCGCTTACATATCACTTACGAAACGTGACTAGTCAGCAATCTGGAATGAGTTGTGGAAAATCATCCAGCCATGTGAGTCTGCCCCTTCCTGGCCACCCAAGTGACTCACCCTGCTATTTCAGACGAAGGTTACGAATGCACTCGTACTTCACCCAAAGACGCTACAGCCACACTTAAAGGAAGGAGGCAAGGTGAAAGAGGGGAACAACAAACACCACAAACCGCGGGGAAGAGAGTCTGAGAATGTGAGGCGAATGAGTCAAATGCTGCCTTGTTATTGATATTATGTGATGCATGCAGCGCACGTTGGCAGAGATCAGATTATGACCAGAAAAATATTTTGGGTTTAAGACCAATAAGAACAACAGTTTGAGTATATACTATATACTGTATGTCAGAAAAAATAAACCATACGCGCTGCAGAGTTTTGGAAAAAGTCTCCGAGGATAGCATCTACTTTCTGAAAATGAAAGCTCTCACAAAGGAAACCATGTTTTCCAAGTTCTTAGATAAGAGAGAGAAGTGGGGCATCAGATTAAAGGAGCGAGGACTAAACAGCTTTAACCGAAGAAGTGTTTGCACGTGGTGTGAAAAAAGTCCAGGCTTTTTTTTTTCTATTTTCTGTCACTGAGCTGAGTTTTGATTCAGCCTCCTGCGCACAGACAGGCACGTTTAGGTTATCAGGGACACCCCGGCAAAGGGACAAAAAGACAGATATGCTGGCAGACGAGCAACCAGATCGCTTTGAAAATAGCAGCAGAGTTCCTATAGAGATGCGTCATTGTTTAACATTACGGCCTTGCTCGTTTGAAGGCCCATTTAAAAACCATTACACTAACTACCGTTTTATGACTATAGAGGACCAGGTGCAAACTTTAACTCCAGTCAAGCTGGGATGGACTGTGGCTTAATAGTCTCTGAGGCACGCAGACACACACAGAGAGAGAGAGGTGGCTGACAGGGCATGAACCCTCACAAACTCAAGTCTGTCAATTAAAACCCACACACCTGGCACTGCTCAGATATACAGCCAGACCACTTTAAAATACACACATTCAGACTAGGAAGCTGCTTCGGTTGGGTCAGCGTGTGACCCTGAACTGTATATACAGTCACTTCACGCTTTCCTCTTCCTTTCACACAAGTGATTTCAAAGCAGGGAACATACTTTATAAGTTCCACCTTGCAACCTTCATAAGTACACAAAGGTATAGGGTGTTACTGCTGACGTCTGAACGTGTGCCCTCGGGCTTGTAATGCAGATAAAAATGGGGCAGGATTCAGCATGCTCATACATAACATCAAGTCAGAGGATCAGAAGATCAGGCTGAGGGGTTGGAGAGAGGGGACACGGTATGTGTGTGTGTTTATCTGCTTGTACGGTGTGTACGTGACTCATTTGTATGTGGATGAATGCCTGTTTTTGCATGTTTGGCAGTGGGTCTGAAAAGTGAAGCCAACCCAACCAGTCGAGGCAGATGGCCGCCTACCCAGGACCCGCTTTTGCCCAAGGTTTCTACCTGTTAAAGGGGAGTTTTTTCTTGCCACTGTCGCACCAAGTGCATGCTCATGGGGGATCTCTTGTTGGGTCTCTAAATTATAGAGTACGGTCTAGACCTGCTCTATATGAAAGAGCTCTATATGTCTTGAAATAACTTCTGTTATGATTTGACGCTTTATAAATATATACCCTACTTCTCACTTGATTTATTACCTCAGTAAACATTGTAAACACAAGTTTATGGTCTCAATCGCTAGTATCAAGTCTTCGTCAATGCAGCATGATGTTCGTTTAGTCAATTATGGTATCATTTAGAGTCAAATAGACCATAAAGCAGGGTATAGGCTTTAGGGCGTGGCTACCTTGTGATTGACAGGTCACTACCACAGTGTGTTTGCAGTTCATGAAAGTTAATTGGTCACCAAAAATATGTCTTATTCAACGTCCAGTTATACTTAGCTCCACCCTCTCATGTCACTTCTGGTTGCAATAAAACAAGATGGCGACCACCAAAAATCAAGATGGCAACAGCCAAAAACCAATGCTGTGTTTCTATTAAATTGAAGTAAGTATGGAAGTACGCAAATTTTGTGTACTTCCATACTTACACTTGTTATTTTGAGTGCATAAGTGCGTTCACACTGTGAAGTATGGCAAAATGCAGTGCACTCTAAGTACCCGGATGTTGTACTCAAAACAGTTAAAACTTTGAGTGTGGAACGTCGGACACTTCTCACCCTCAACAGATGCCATCTTTGCTACGTAACCAACCTATTTCAACCCTAACCCTAACCCTAACCCTAACCGTGAAAATGGCGGGTGAGGAGGCTGCAGCAGTTACGAATGAAACGGCGAACACCGAACTATACAAATTTAAGTGATACATTTGTTGTTGTTTTTTCACTAAGTACCACTATATTGTAGTCGGATAGGAGCCATTATTGGGTTAATTTATTCGTCTGAATTGAATTACTGCCGATACGACGTGATGTCCATGGCTGACTATCACCAGCTGATCTAGAGTGCTTCCGGTGAGTGCACTACAGCCGAGTGTGATTTGAGAAGACACTACCCTGTCGAAATTCACTACGCAAGTAAGTACATAGTGTGCAAAGTGTATTACGTGGAAGTATACTAACAGAAGTATCCAAATTGAGACATAGCTCAAGATGGAAACGGCTAAAATGCCAAACTCGAGGCTTCAAAACGTCAGTCCACAAACCAATGGGTGACGTCACAGTAACTACGTCCACTTCTTATATATAGTTTACGATGTTTGGTAAACTGAGAAAAAAAATAGATATGTAGGTGGATGTTATGACTACGATTTTTACACACAGAGCCATAGAAGTACATGAACTATGTCTTTGCTCCATTGAGCAATTCCAAGCATGTTCAAATCACACAGGCTAAACCATATCCTTGCTGACACCAGCATGGAAACCACTATGGTTTCCATATGTTGTTGGGAAGGTTTGTAGAGTGTATAAGAGCAAACATATGTCTGCGAGCTCCGTGTGTATGTTCCACTCTGTGTAGTTTTGCATGAGAGCTCAGAGGACTTCAGAGGCGTCTCGGCTCTGGCTAGACACCACAAAAACTTTGAACTGCACAAATCACAATGATGAGAGGAGATGAGGTCTTCATTTGATTCAGGAAGTCTGCCTAAAGTATATGAACGGCAACTCTCTTTGACCTAAAGTATTAGCTCATGCTTTTATTTATAAAGTTTTGAAATGTTTCGCTGTGCTCTGTGATGACAGGCGACCTTTTCAGCATTCACCGCCGGGATACGTTCCTGCACTGACCTTGAACGGGAGAAGAGGTTTAGAAAATGGATGGATGTTTTACTGCATGCAGAGATAATAGTGGCAAGAGTGAAAACTTTGACGGTAATTCTAATTTCTATAGGTTTTATATGTCTAGGGCCGTTATACTGTAGTCTAGACGGACTACTTTATATGGCTGGGGGAGCATACTGGAATCTCCTCAAGCACCTCAGAGGGTCCCTGGATCCCAGCCCTGCCTGTATGTGTTGCACTTTCCTAAAGCCTACACCCAAATTGTGGAGTATGACACTTGTAATAAATGAGTTAGTATATTACAAAGCACAACTGGCTACATTACAAAAAACATATATATATATTTTTTTTACCTCTAGTGATATCTAGCTATGCAGAATGTTTAATTTCTCCAGGTTTTGAGATATCTGGTGAATGGAATTTTGTTCCTGGTACCCATAGTATTAAAACAGTTTTAAAAAGGACCTATTATGTTTATTTTCAGGTGCATATTTGTATTTTGGGTTTCTACTAGAGCAGCTCTGCATGCTTTAATGTTCAAAAAACACTATATTTTTATCATGGCGGCTGTGCTGCAGCACCTCTTTTCACCCTCTGTCTGAAACGCTCCATTCACTTCAAGTGCATTGGAGTTCAGAGTAGGATCAAAGAACCTATCAAAAGAAAAACAAAAGCTATCTGCATACTTGTCAACCTTGAGATCTCCAAAATAGGGAGGATTTCAAAACCAAAGCGGTGCTCCCCAGAAAAATTTCAGTTTCAGAGACTTTGTTTCCTGTATTCTGGTAACTTTTAAAGAATGAAAATAAAATAATATGTACGTTGTAAGTTTGGTTAAATAGGCCTACTTTTAATTTTACTCTTAATTCGCAGCAAAGAAAACTGAATAACTCGCCCCTCTGGCGGGTTAATCTCTGGTATAAACTAGGCTAATATTCATCAGTTTCCATTCGTTCATTTTTTTTGCCCCTGCTTGAGTATTTCTTTCTCTTGGTACTCTCCATTTCCCTTTCAGACACAAGGCGACAATGGCACCACTGCACTCTGAAACCCGTTATTTCCAATGGCTTGTGCTGCGCCACGCCAGCTTTGCTGTGATGCTGTGATTTGCGTCGAGCACAGCTCAAACCACTCCGAGGTGCTGAGAGCAGCTCTCCTTCGCCGGAAAAAGACATTTGGTGTAGCTCTGTTGTCGTCCAGGTGGAAACGGTAGGGCTTATACACACTGTACAGTGCCAGAAACATGTTGAGATAACGAAAAGGAAGCAAAAGGAAAAAAGAAATGCTGGAGAATTGTGACCCCGGTACGAAACCGGGAGAGGGCAATGTAAACCGTGAGTCTCCCGGGAAAATCAGGAGGTTTGGCAAGTATGGCTATCTGCACGGATATGTGCAAGTAAGAGTATGTTTGACAATGTTTTTTCGCCCTTTTTTCCTAATTTGGGTGAACTAACCCTTAAAGGCAGGGTCAGATGATATAATCTACGCCCCTAATCCTCTGTAAAATAGGCGTTGTGACAGAATGCATCATAGTCTCTATTTAGTTCAAAAATAAAATGAATTGATAGTCAGTGAATGTCTAAAATACACTGTTCTGTTCTGACTAAAGCTGTGGTTGGTTCTAAATAAGCATCTAAAGTGACGCCATTGACTGATAACCCGAAACAGTTGTGGGTAAGGTTGCTGGGGTTGGAAAACAATTACGCAGCCATAAAGTAGGCCAAGAAGAGAAAGTGCATCAAGATCCAGCAGGGCAAAAGAGTGAGTGTGTATTTTCCTTGGCTCGACTCCCACCCAACTGCGTCCTTAAGCATGGGAACCATTTTGGTTGCAGGGACAAGAGATGAAGGAGAGAGGTTAGGTTGGGAGGAGAGGAGGATGTGATTCATTTCCCCTCCGCCTGTTTCTGAAGGACGACATGCTGTGTCTTTCCACTGGCAATGGAGCGTGTCCGCTCCACGTCCCTGCAATGAGCCATCTTAAACCCATCCATGTATACACACACACACACACACTGATTTGAATAATTGATTGCATGATTGCAAGCTTGCGTTTGTACTGTTCATCTAGGGAAATGTGGACATCTCTTACTTCCTGGGGAAGCATTTAGCAAATGTTGCTGATAAACAGATAGATAAACGCAGGAACACATGGCTACAGAGAGGCACATTCCTTCTCTTTCCTCTCTGCTCATAAACACACACACACACACACACACACACACACACACACATACATATTCCAATAATAGCCCAGTCCAAACCAGCAACAGGCAAATTTCCCAGAGAGAGGGGTTTGGGACTCTTAATAGTAGGTGATGGGTAATACAGAGACAAACAGTGGCATTGTGTCAGGGGACCGTATGGGAAACATGAGGCCAGTCTTCCCTGCCACACTGCAACATCTTGTAAAGCTGATTTTAGCAGGAGGGTCAAGTTAATGGCTAATTTATTTATAGTCACGTCTAACCGTTTCAGTGGGATTTAATTCTTTTTGAGGCAACTTATCATTACACCGCCTCTGGTGTTGAAAATAGGAATAGGAAGCTTTCCATTCTAGTATGATATACGTATGCAGTTCACATTGATAATGGTGGCAAATTAACATTTGCAGTCATTTCTGAAACAGTGAGTCCTTGATTTCAGACAGAAGTAGACAAAAGAAGCTTCTCATTCTTAGACTGCAAACGTTGATTTTGTTGGCTGAAATGACAACTGTTGCTAGAATATTTCATAGGCTATATAGCTAAGCTAACGTCAACGTCATTGGTTGAAATCTGTCTCCGGCTGAATTGTTTCCCTGTAAAAGGCTCTTAATATGAAGTTTGTGGCTATATATCATGCTAAAAGACAAGAAAGAGAAGGGCATGTCTCTTTTTTCTTTAAGCAACAAGTCAGCAAATAAAAGCATGTACTTGCATTGCAGGGTACAGTTCGCCCTAGTGTTATTAGGACGGTAATATAAGGGGAAATGTAAATGTGTTTTTACTAGACAAAAACATACTTGGACAAGCAATACAGAAAAATATATACTTTGAAAGACAAAAGGCTTTGAGGATGAGGCCTAAGGATGAGGACTAACCATAGATTGTATATGAGACAAGATAGACAACATGACAGCTCCCCAAAAGTGAAGCCAAAATGACTCGATCTCCCCCTGGTGGCTGGCTGCAGTATAGGTCATAAATCCTGCCCCCTCCATGTTAGCGGATGGGACATGGGCCAAACTAAAAAGTCAAAGTACACGTCAAATACATTTTCCCAAAGATGTATTGATGTATGTTCAAGTGTTCATTTGGTTATTGATGCTATAAAAAATTGGGTGAGCCGTCATGATTGGCAGCTGTGACTCTCTCTCGCTGACAAGCTGCGGCCGTGCTCGGCTCGCGATTGGTTCGGGCGGGTGACCGCCATACTGCGACTCCACCACCCAATCACTATACTAGCTGCGCAGACTCTGGCTCCAAATTACGTCAAAATCTCAAGATGGCAGCTCCCGTATCCGGGATATTTTGGCTTCACTTCTGTACAGTGGGAGGAAGTAGAGACGCGTTGTCCATCTTTATATATAGTCTTTGGGACTGACCGATGTGTTTGGCTAATAGGATAATGCTGCGGTTACTGGTGCATAACCTATAAATCCAAGAAAAGAGCAAGAGAGACGCTAACGTTAGTGAAAGTTCAACTCCTGAAAAGGCTTTTTTTAGTAACTCCATAATGTAGTTATAGCTAATAATATGCTAACTCTTGGCCTTTGGAAGTAACACTAAGATAGCTAGTGAGCCAGGCATGGAGTCGTATTGCAGCTAACAGTAGAACAAATAAACACATAGATTAAACTATTCCTTACAAACTTGGTTTTATCAAAATATCCAAAGCTTGACAGGCCTGCTGTGCCTACGATTTTTGAGCTGCAGTGTGAACAAAGCCAAGGATCAATGCGTTCCCTGCATTCAGCTGCATTTGCAGTATGAAGCACTCAAAACCCAAGGTTAATGACTACACAGGCAGTGCAGTAAAGTGATCTGGAATGATATGGAAAACTCCCTGCACGCTACATTTCAGTGTTTTGAAGTCATTCCAAGTCAGCATGGTTGCTTTCCAAGTCCGTGGGGGTCAATATAAGTCAATATGATTAAGTAAATGTCCTTCCAAGTCAGCAAGCTTCAAGTCAGAGTGAAAGCAGGTAAATCTGAACCCATCATTATAAGCACTTCCAAGTGAATGTGACCGTGTCCAAGTCCTGAGTGAGAGAATGAGGTTAATGAGAGGCATTTTCTGTAAAAGCTGAAGCACAATGAGTTCTATCATTATTGTGCTGTTGCCACATCACACAATGCACTCATTAGCCTATAAGCTCACATTGTTCTCCAGACATATGGATCCATTTTCCAGGCCTTGACCACATCGCTCGCTCTTTCTCTGTCCCTCTTGCTTTCTCTTTTCCCCCATACTCTACACAGGAACAAGTGAGTACAGCACTCTTTCCCCATCCCCTTCCCCTCTGAAGTTCCAGCTGCTGTAGACGGACTAATGTATTCCCCAGAGCTGAGGGGTAGACCACAGCCCAGAGAACGGACTGGGTCTCGCTACCAATAAACTCCAATTTCACATAGGAAAGGGAAGAAAAATGAGACAGCAGCGAGTCTTTATACTCCTAACTTTAAACTTTCTCACTCATAAACTTGTACAATTGTTTATTGATTATCTGCTTCTGGAGTGCTGACATTAACAGCATTCAGCTTTTATTTAACAGAGAGAACGCAATTAGGAAAAGTAAAGTAAGGAGCAGATGGAAGATTAAAGATACATATTCAGCACCAGTCAGGATATGAATTTATAAAATCACATATGGTAATTTTTCTATAAAACAGCCCAATTTATGCTTGAGGACAATTTCTCTAAAAACTAAAACTCTAATCTGAAAATCTCCTTAAACTAAAGATGAAAAGACATTTGTGGGCTCATTTAATATTTGTTTTCACTTGAGCGTACATTTCTGTTTCCAGTGGTGGAAGAAGTACTCAGATCCTTTACTTAGGTAAAAGTACATATACCACATTTTAAAATATACTCCATTACAAGTAAAAAGGCCTGCATTCAAAATGTTACTTAAGTAAAAATATTATATTATTCGTTCTAATCACTAACAAATTCATGTAAAAGCATTTTAACGTTGTAGGTCGTCAATGTGGAGCTAATTTGACATACTTTGTATACTACTGGGTAGATTACTATGATGCTACTGCATCATATCATAAGTTTTCATGTGTAAAAAGTAGGGCTGTCAGAGCTAACGCGATAGACAGACAACTGACTTGTAATTTTCTTATGAAGACTTGTAACTTGACTTGGACTCCAGATTTGATTTGAGACTTGCTTTGGCAGCAATCTGTTATCTATACAATTCAATGAACTGTCCTTGAATAAAGGAAGAATATTTCAAAGCTGGAATTTACAGTTAATACTCTTGGGTGCTGAAATTAAATACCCTGTAGCTATAGGTTTGGATGACTATACTTTCCCTTTTAAATGTAATCCAAAATGACAAGTTTGCGCGCCCTCCTACTCTCTCATTATAACCCTCTATAACATCCTCTAATTTTGCCCTGTATTAACTCTCGCTGGTTCCACATCACAAACACACACACACACACACACACACACATGCCAACCTCCCTTCATTAGCAGGAATGCCAGTTCCATCTGCCTGTCCAAAGAGACCACATGTCTTCTGGGGCTTCACCACTGACTCATGGCCTGGATGACCTGCTCCGACGTCACACAATGACTTACACTCTTTATCACAACAAGCCAACCCATGATGGTGAGTGTGTTTTCTACCAGTATGACGCCCTGGATACATCTGGCTGCCATTTAATTACAACTGACCTGCTTTATTACAAACACATTTTGTTTACCAACCAGTTAAAGAGGACCTATTATGCTTATTTTCAGGTGCATACTTGTACACTTGTATTTTGGGTTCCTACTAGAACATGTTTTACATGCTTTAATGTTCAAAAAATGCTTTATTTTTCTCATACCGGCTGTGCTGCAGCACCTCTTTTCCCCCTCTGTCTGAAACACTCTGTTTGAGCTCCTGCCACCACTCTGTTGTCATTGGTCAACCGAACCAAACTTTTCGGACTCCGCTTTAGCTCTGCTCTGACTAGCTTTGTTTGAGGGCGTCCCTAACTAGCTGCTAGGCAAAGTGTGTTACTTGGTGACATCACCACTTTACGGAAGAAAAGGCAGGTATTCAAGCAAGGTGTTTCAGGCAGTTCAGGAGCAGTGTTTTTGTGGAGGAGAGTAACTCCCTTTGGCCTGAAGTAACACACTAACGGAAAGGGAAAAACCACAAAAGCATAATAGGTTCTCCTTAAGTCATGGTGTCATTTTGGTGAAAGGTGGAAAATATTTCTGCATGCACTGTATAAAAAGACTTCTGCAATGATGAAGCATATATTGTTGATGAGCAGCACAACAAGGTATTTTTCATGCTTCAGTAATTCCTGAATCTGCAGCAATCTGCAAAGGCTGTACACACTGAGCATGTGATGCAAACAAATCCCCCGCATGAAGATCAGCCTGTCATCAACAGACGGAACAGCTTTTATTATAGGATGAACCAAAACAAGGCGTCTGTCACTGCTCTTTTCTGTGCATTCTTCGCTCAAAATTGTCGGCCGAACAAAACACCAGAATGTTTCAACTCGACTCTTTTCAGACTTGAAGGTCTTTGTAATCCACCTTGTGTTGCCGTCATGAACATCTATTCAGCTGTGTCACCCAGCCATGAGAGTGAGTTCCATAATGCACTCTGCTCTGTTATGACACCCTGGATCTCTGCCACGCTAACGTGGATCTCTCTAGTCCAGTAGACGGAGAAACAAACACAGACAGAGAGGAACGCAGAGGGAACAAGAGAGAAAATGTAGGAAATATCCTGTGAAGCAAAGCGTAGGAAGATATTTAACTCTTCCTTTAAACTGGCCACAGGTTTGTGATAGTCTCTGCAAGTTGCTCGTGAAGAAAGTTTTGTAATATCTGTCGGTTGTTTTTGCGGCCTGTCGTGTCTGAACACCAACAGGTTCTGGACCGACTGCCAGCCAGCTGTCTTTTAAAGACCCATTTGGCTGCAGCTGCATTCTCACTTTACTTCACTTGCACTCGGAATAATCTAGATTTAGAACACTTTCATGCCAGACTTCAATCCCCCAGCCGTCAAATCTCCAGACAGTTTAATTACAAAACAGGAGTCAATGTTTTGATCTTGTTGCATTGGTTGAGAGCACACAAAACTTTGTCAAGAGTACCTTTGCAAATGTTCTCATTCCAATTGACATGTACATCTTTGAATAAACGCTACTTTGTGAAAGCAACGTTTATTGTTCTCATGCTGGAGGATGGCCAAAATGGTGGTTTTGTAGTGACGTGCATTGGTGGTTGTGACTAGACATGATGAGTAAATGTAATTCATTGGGTCAAGAACCAAACAACAGGGGGAGAAATTAGAAAAGTAATACAAAGTTTAGTGGGAAAGTGGAGGAAATGTATCCTCTAATAAGCCTGTTTCTTCGGGCTTAATTAAACTAATTACATCTCAATGAGACAAATTATATCTCTTTTAAAGGGAATAGTGTAACTTTTTGGTAAACACCCTTATTCGCTTTCTTGCTAAGACTTTGATGAAAAGATCAATACCACTTGCATGTCTGTATGCTATGGAGCTAGAGCCAGGAGGCATTTTTGAAACTGTTGTTTTTGTCACCAGTACTTTCACACAGAACGCAAATATTACACGGCAAAAAAGCGCATAAAGGCATCATCCAGTCACGTTGTGCAGAATGGGTTGAGTGGTGCCTATATTTATGAAACAACAACACGTAGTCTGAACCAAGACGGTAAACTTCATTACTCCTTTCAACCTTGACAAAGGCTTCGCAGACCAGATCCACTCCTTCCATTCTCGGCCTTCATCGCCGCTAGCTCTTTGATGTCGACTTGGTGTGTCTGGGCCTTCACATTAAAAGCCCTAGACATATAAGGTAATATTCGCAGGCAAGTATTCCGCTTAAGGCCTTTTCACACCGGGGTGTGTGTAAAGTCTTAGTTAGTCGATGCTAACCCAAGGTAATCACCCCCTCTAAGGGAGACCTGGCTGAGATAGGCAATAAAACAAAAGCGAACAGAAAACATGTTCAAGCTCTTAGTTTGATCAACATTTCACTTTCTAGATGTCTCTAACTGACACTACTGGTTCTGGCACTTTACTGGCCTTCTGACTGTCTGGTACTTTTACTGACCGGTGCTTCGATCTTGATGAGGGCGATGTCCGATTTCTCGTCCACGTCTTTGATTTTGGCCTCATAGGTGCCGCCGCTCTTCAGCTCCACTTTCACCCGGTGCTTATTGGCCACGACGTGGGCATTGGTCACTATCTGGCCATCCTCTGCCACAACAAAGCCAGAACCACTGGCCACGGCCACCTCCCGCTTGGAATAGGTCATCCTGTGGGAGGGAGGAGGAGGGGATTAGAGTATTTCTATTCACTTCTTCACTCCTTCAACAGGTCTCTTCTTCTAGAAAAACAAACTGAGAAAACAGCTAAACCAATGCATGATGTAACAGCAGTGTAACACTCGGAATTTGAAAGAAAAGTGAGTTGAAAGCATTTGAGTGCAGGAGGTAAATATATAAACAGTAGGCAGGTAAGCATTCAAAGGTGAGCCGGAGAGATTAAATATACATAAAAACAGTGAGAGGAGGAAACAAACACACACTGCAGACTTAATATACAGCACAACCTCAAGGAAAAACATCTTTCAAGTCAACCTGAGGCAGCGACAGCGGAGGAGGGAAGAAAAAGGGACAGATCTGAGTGAGGGAAAGATGGAAACGTGGAAATCAGAGAGCGGCAGATGTTCAAAGAACCACTTTACAAGCTACAGTGACAGACGCGACGGAGACGAAGAATTGAGGTGTCAAAGAAGGACGAGGAGCAGAGATAAAAGAGCATAAAAGCTGAAAAGAAAGACGTTGAAAGACTGAAGTGGAGAATAAGGTGCTGTACCAACTGGTGTGGTCTGGGAAAGTACACGGGTGGGCCGTAAATTCTAGTGTGTTTCAGTCTGTCCCACACACACACACACACACACACACACAGGTGCACGGCTCTTACTTGCGGTAAAGTTCAATATGAACCACAGACGGAGCAATTTTCTCCACCACGTCGGCGATGAAGTTGTATTTGTGTCTTGGGCTGTCTGGGTTGTCCTGAGCTGGAAATACAACACACACACACACACACACACACACACGCACGTACGTCAGGATGTGAGACGAGTAAAAGCAAACAAAAGATGCACTGAAATACTGCATGATGTAAGAGCTCTGTTGAGAATAGAAAACCAACAAATAAAACTGCCCATTATCATAACACAGAGGGGAAAAGAGAAGATGGCAGTTCTTATGCGGTGGAGACCGTCTAGGTCAGGTCAGACACACATGCACACACACACTCATTTACAAACTCTTAAACCTGGCCGTAAACCTCACAAATAAATACTTAACCTTGACCTTTACCCTTATCTTAACCCACGGCTGATTGTATAAACAGACTCTAAACTCTTTAACCATCAACAGATCTTTTGTTTAACTGCTCCTCACAAGTATAATACCACTCACTCACTCACACACACACATATACACACTGTCTGACAGTGTACGTATGAGGACTGCCAAATTCACTGAATCACCCATCCCACCACCATCTATCCAGGGCAAGTCAGGAAATGCTGACTGATTTACCTGGTAATTAAGGTCTACCCAGGAGACAGTTTAACCAAAGCTATGAATCAAGACCTTTCCCTCTGTGCTTTTCATCCTTCCATGCCTAAACCCTTATTTTACCATGAACCTCAAACTATTTTGTCTCACAAGGACAATTTTCAGTCATTACGTTCTCTTAGAGGACAGATTTTGTGAAAGTCAAAAGCCCATAAGCTCTGGGATATCACTGATTGCAGCGAAGGGTTAAGGAAAGAGAAAGAGACTTTTCCGCTTGAGGTGCATTTAAGCTAACACAAGCATGGAATGAGCACCATCTTGCCGTACTGAATGCCACTAAATTATACAGTATGAAAACATTTGTCAACCCGCAGGGGAAAAATTCTGGTGTTATATGATCACTCAAACTGTCAGACAAATTCTGTCTGTCTATCCATCCGCAAGACTAAGCATCTACCACCATGCTGTACTTATAGGCACAGTGGTGCTTTGAGTGCTAACGTGCTCCAAATGACAATACTAACATGCTGATGTGATAACCACGTTCACCAATTAGTTCAGTGGGTTAGCGTGATAACATTTGCTTATTAGCGTTAAACACAAAGTACAGCTATAAGACTGATGGAAATTTCAGAAGTTTTGCAGGTATTTGGTCGTAAATCGACGTATTTCATCACCAAAGTGATTAAAATTCATCCTGAGAGGGACATGAATGATCCAAATTGTATGACAATCCATCCAATTGTTGTTGAGACATTTTATTTAATGTGAATCTCATGGTGGCGCTACAGGAAAAGTCAGAAGGATACATCCATTGGGCACTATGAACATCTGAATGAAATGTTGTGTCAATTCATCGAGTAAATGTTTAGATATTTCACAGGATAGCTGAAAACTTTGACCTGCTGAGGGGCACTACAGAAAAAGTCAGGGAAAACCAAAGCCACTGGTTTCATCCTCTGGTTATCTCAGTGGGCAACTCCGAGGTCTGAAAAGTGAAGCAATGCAGAAGTGCTTCAAAATTGCACTCTTTCTAATAGCCAGCAGGGGGCGACTCCTCTGGTTGCAAAAATAAATCAGATTACATAGTAGTCTTTGAGAAAATGAGCCTACTTCTTACTTGATTTATTACCTCAGTAAACATTGTAATCATGAGTTTATGGTCTCAATCGCTAGTTTCATTTAGTGAATTATGGTTCCATTTAGAGTCAAATAGACCATAAAACAGGGGATGCTTTAGGGCGTGGCTACCTTGTGATTGACAGGTCGCTACCAGGCATTGTCCGGTCTGGGAGTTGTCTGTGTTTTCGTCGTGCAACTTTAACCCTCTCACAGTGTGTTTTCAGTTCAAGAAAGTTAATTGTAAGCTTTTTGGTCGCCTAAAAATGTCTTATTCAGCTTTCGGTTGTACTTAACTCCACCCTCTTGTGTCACTTCTGGTTGCAAATAACCAAGATGGCGACGGCCAAATATCAAGATGGCAATGGTCAAAATGCCGAACTCAAGGCTTCAGAACAGCAGTCCACAAACCAATGGGTGACGTCACGGTGACTGTCCACTTCTTATATACAGTTTGTGGGTTATCTGTACCAAATTGCATCTAATAGTTGTCAAGACATTTCTCTAAGAGCCCAAAATGTCAACCTCATGGTGACACTAGAGGAAAAGTTAAGGGATCACCGAAGTCAGTGGGTTTCATCATCTGGGAAGCATGAATGTCTGTACAAAAATGTATTTCAATCTAATAGTTGTTGGGAGCCATGCCGCTAGTAAAAAAAGAGGATGGTCATAAACCAATGGAACCACTTTTCTCCAAACCTTCACATCCCTGTTGAACTTTAACGCTACAAATCAAACATTAAATCTGATAAATGTCACACAAGTTTCTCACCAGAGTAAGAAAGAGAAGTAATGGAAAGACTGCAGTAATTTTCCCCATGCTTGCTTCACGCCCGGGGGGGTTCGTGGTCAGCTCTGATAGGATTACAGTTAGAGAGAGCAGGCCCAGTGTCCAGAATCTGTGTTGTTTCTGGAGCGTCCATACAGGCTTTCAGTCTCTTTCACCTTAAATTGTTACAATGAGTGCTGCCTCCTCACACACACGGGGAAAATTCATTTCCAGAGACACACTGCTACAACTGCAACGCCATGTGATGATAGTAGAATTATAGGCCCATTGGTGACGAGTTACTAGAGATGGGAAATCGTGAATCTGATGTTGTGCACAGTTCAGTTACATTAAAGAGCCCAGCCAAGCCATTGTTGTCTGATTTATGCACTGTGGGAGATTATTTCACTGCTGAACTAAGCTTAGAAAGGCTTTACTGTTGTACAATTAAGTTGACTTACGAGCAGATGTCTCCTTAAATACCCAAACCTGCTAACTCATCCTTAACTTTGAACTCCTGAATGTCACTGATGAGTGGAGAGAAGTCTGCATGTAAAGCTTTCTGATTATTGTCTAATCCACATATTGCTGCTTTCATAACATTTCTCCATCTCTTGAATTGTTGCCAGAGGCTGACTCGAAAAGGTCTTAGCTGCAGGCATCATATAGTTGACCGATAACTGGCTTTCCACTGTGTGCAAAAATGATATATTTAAATGTGGATATTATAGGGCAAGAAAAAGGGAAATAATTCAGACAATGTAAGTTTTGCAGGTCAGAAATGTTTCAACTAAAAGTGAACAGATACGGTAGACTTGCTTCCAGCTGTAAGTCCATATAGACTGTATAACAAGTGGATGTAGTCATCGTGACGTCACCCATCGGTTTGTGGACCGCCGTTTTGAAGCCTCAAGTTCGGCATTTTGGCTGTCGCCATGCTGGTTATTTGCAACCAGAAGTGACACGATAGGGTGGAGCTAAGTATAACCGAACGCTGAATAAGACATTTTTAGGCGATCAAAAGGTTCTAATTAACTTTCATGAACTGAAAACACACTGTGAGAGGGTTAAAGTTGTAAGACGAAAACACAGACAACTCCCAGACCAGATAACGCTGTGGTAGCGACCTGTCAATCACAAGGTAGCCACGCCCTAAAGCATACCCTACTTTATGGTCTATTTGACTCTAAATGGGACCATAATTTACTAAATGAACATCATTCTGTATTGAAGAAGACTTGAAACTAGCGATTGAGACCATAAACTCATGTTTACAATGTTTACTGAGGTAATAAATCAAGTGAGAAGTAGGCTCATTTTCTCATAGACTTTTATACAATTGCCTAGGAGTCGCCCCCAGCACAGTTGCACTATACGGTAGTTTGCAAAGCATGCAGCTCAATTAACTTTAGAAGCCAATGTTTCGATATTGTCAATGCTTTCAGTAAAAGCGAACTTCCAGTTGTAGGTCACTATGACACTAGAAAGTACTCCCAGTCACTACTATAGTGCTGTAATTGTAACTGTAGTGTAGCTCAACTTCAACAGCTCATTAGACATAGTTAGCTACATACATAGCTTAGTTACAAACCTTTATCTATAATTAGCCAATTAATGTGCGAGCTTGTACTAGATTTTAAAGGTGCTAAATGCCAGATTTGAAGCATTTCTATTGCCTCCACACGGCTCTCAACATGGCGACAGCTAAGCCGGCTGCTCGTAGCTAACGGTGCTAACAGTGCCAACAGTGAAAACAACAGTGCTGACAGAGCTAACAGTGTTTACCTGGGGGGGAACTGGAAGGCGGGTGCTACAGTTCCGCGCCAGCGCCGTTGTACGGACATAAAATATCAGCTCTAACCGCCGCATGAGAGCAGTGCAAAGCGGCGGCCGTGAGCTAGCCAGTGGGGCGCGCCCACATGCACTAAAAGACATGCGCAGTCGGCCCAGCTATATCAACAAAAGCACAGAGAAGCTCGGATTTCAACACAGACAGAGGGAGAGCGACTTCATTCTCTGCTCAGGTAGACATTACTCCTCTATATCTTTACATAACAAATAGGCCTAGTTGTTTGCTGCTTAGTGCTCTGGATATTGTATAGAGCAGTGGTTCCCAAACTTTTTAACTTCAAGGACCCCTAAACTGACCCAAATTAGACCACATACCCCCATTTTATATGATTTTGTCCCAGGGTTCCCCATTTGATAGGATTTTTGCTTTTAGATGTTTTATTACAGAAAGTGTATGAAACCCATGACCAAAATAGTCATAAATTCTGTCATTGTGTTACTTATGGATGGAATTATTGTGAAAATAAAGTATTCCCCTTTTTCCTGGGGACCCCCTGGAACCCCACCAAGGACCCCTGGGGGTCCCTGGACCACACTTTGAAAACCACTGGTAAAGAGCACCTTTAATGTGGAAATTATTTGTTGGTACGAAGTAAGAAAGCTATATTAAATAAGAGAGATTTTTTTCATCATATACTGTATCTTTTAAGAGCAAGGGTCACTAAGCACTTCACAAGTCAATATAAACAGGACTAAACCGAACAAATAAAAAGACAGCAAGGCCCGTCTGTACAAGAAGGTTTTCAGCAATCTATTTTAACAGTTGTATTTTCATCAGCTGCAGTTGGATTATTCATTCAAGCATGTGAGCAAGTTACAGACAGGCATGAATAATTGACTGAGTCATTTGGAAATAGGCTATTTCAAACTCAGTAAAACAGGAACAAGATAACAAAACGATCAAAAATAACCTGTTCTCAGAATATCACTTTATATAGGCAAGAAGTGGCCCAAAGCTCAGTGATACGATGCTATTAATACATCGAAGGCTTCCATTGTGATTTAATTGAGGAAAGTTGTTCACCATCCAATTGTTAATAATAGCAGATAAGCACCCTTGTAAAACCAAGCCAACCTGTCAGTCAGTTAGTCTGTCTAATTGTTTCACATTCAAGGAGAGATACATTAGCCTCTACACAACAATAGAGGAAAATGCAACCAAAACTACAGGTGATTCGGACCAAATTGACTCAGAGTACAATACTGGGCCAAGAATTGAGCCCTGAGGGACGCCACAACAAAGATGTGCAAAGGAAGGCCGAATACCTTACAGAGGCTTAAAAAAAAAATCCCCTGTGATGTCAGCACTTGAGACTATCAATGGTAATACTGTGATAAACAGGACTCAGCAGCATCAGTACACATCCAAATATCACTTGATAGTTTTTATTCAGCGCTGTGATTCTGAACGTATCGTGGGCCTCCTAGACATAACTGCTATTCAACTACCACAATTTCCAATATTTTGGAGATGGCACTCAATTTAGTGATTGGTCTGGGGTTGACAATTGGAGTTCAGTGTCTTGGCCAAAGGCACTTCGACATGTGGACAAAAGGAACTGGGGAAAGGGGATCGAATAACCAACCCTGAGATTGATGGATAACCCACTCTACTAGGAGGCAGAGCAGTAGGTAATGTATTGCTTGATGGTGTGTGATGGGGAGTATATTTTTAAGGAGACCATACCATTGCACATAGGTGATGAAGGAGAAAGATGAAAAATTATTCAAGACTATAGTCTTGATCAAATTCCTACTCTGCAATAACTTAAGTAAGTTTTAGTCAAATAAAGTAAAGATTTCACCCATATTGAGGTTTTATCCTAACTTTATTAGGTTCTAACCTAAAGGATCTAATCTTTTATTAGATCAGTTAACAATAATCAGATGTCTAATAGATTATTTCTGGAGTCTAATCAAGCATTCAGTGACGGGAACCATTCAGACACAACATTTTAAAAAGAAAGTTCATATAAAGGCGCTCACTTTTTTTCGGCATTTCTCTCTGTCTCTCTCTCTCTCTCTCTCACACACACACACACACACACTCAAAGGCCCCCTATCCTCATCACTCCGTATACCCATTACCCCCTCCCGTCTCTACACATTGACCTTCACCACACGGGTCCCCGCTCAAGATCTCAGCTTCTTTTCTTTTTCAATTTTCCCATACATAGCACCCACTGTTTTATAGGCGCCTGCAGGCGGAAGCAGTTTCTTTTCTTATTCCCCAGACTAGAAAAACTAGATGTGAATACAGTAAGGCCAGCTCCTCATCTTCATGCACTGACACACTGGGCAAACCAGAGCCAGGCTTATGTTAAATGTGTGAAATGGAAGCAAATATTTCTTTTGGTAAAAAGGGTAACGTTTTGAGAATCATGGCGACCACGGTCACTTACACTATTATATAAAATAATTTACAGTAAGCCATTGATTTTGGCTCAGTACACATCTTTAAAGACTCAACAGATGTGAATGTTAGGGCAGTAAAGTGTAACGTCAGGATTCATTTAGTTTTGATGAGGCTCTGCTTTTCTAAAGTTAAGAAGATATAAAGTTGCTGCTGTTTAAAATATTACAATGACGTATTGGCAACATTATATGACCTACTGTGCAATTGTGTGAGTAACTCGAACTAACCTCATTTTTCCAAGTCTAATTTTGTTACAATTTGACCCAATTCTAACTCCAAGATCTTTTTTTAGTTAGGGACTTCACCCAAGATTGGCAGCACACAATACAACCAGAAACACACACATCTGAGTCATGGATCTATAAAGAGAACTGGATACAGCGTTGGAAGCAGGCTGCCGTTCATTCCTACTAGAGTTTCTCAGTGGCGCATGAAGCCAAAATGGCTCGACTACCGAGTGATAAAGTACCCGGATCACCCGGCGATCTTCCACATCCATTTGGGCCCATAGAGCAGGCGCAGTAGCATTTCTTTTAACCCCGCCTCCCAGCCCTTGGTCCAGCCGCGGTCTCAGGCTCATTCACATGAACGGAGGAAGGGAAATAACTCTGGATTCGGCTATTAGTGCATTTTACAACTTTTAGGACCCAATGATTTAAATAAGGGCTATTCAAGTATTCATACTGGAGTTGATTTACCTAAAAAAAAAAAAAATATCCCCTGAGTTACAGACGTATCTTTCCCAATATTAGTCTATGGGAAAAAGTCTTTTTGGGCCCAATGGCATCACGTGATGGACACAGAAGTTGTAAAACCACCGTTTGGCCACTACGAAAATTTGCTTCAAATCCCAATGCTCTTCCTGGGGACTTGGTCTGAGTAAGTGAGGGGACAGTTTTAGCAGCATAGTAACAGTAAGGTAAGAAGTCATGAATTAGGATAAGAAGATACTCAGACCCACTGTCAAATGTACAGAAAAAATGCAAACTTATCATTTTCAAAGAGTGACTATACTGACAGACAAAGCAGACAGGAGGTATGGTGGGTTTGGGAAGACGGATCAGGTTTGTTTGCCTTATCAGTGTGACATTGGGGAAGAGGACATACAAACATGTTGTGGTCAGAAATAGATGAGATACACAAGAGCATATAAGAGCAAAGTATGTCTATGAAAGAGGATGCAGCACAAAGAGAAATGAAGAAATAATGACAAGGGGAATTGCAGGCATCGTGAACAGGAAGGAAGATAGATGAGAGAAACAGACAGAGAGACGTGCAGAAACAGGAGCAGAGACAGACTGATAGAACAATTTCAAAAAAAAGGGAAAAGACACGCACAAGGATGATCTTTTGATATAATGAGTGGCTGAGTTAAGTCGGGGAAGAATGTGCATATTCAGCACATGTCACTAGCCGGAGTCACAGAGTGCATTCTGCAACATCAGCTGCAGCAGTACAGTCACTCCATTCCCAGGGCATCAAATACCAACGCTTTGTCACGGCCGTCGGCATGTGATACTGACGCTTAAAGCACCCTTTAGTGTCGGTATGAGACACATCAGGCTTTCCATTAACTACAATGTAAACCCATGTGAGTGTGGTGATGTAGTTATAAAGCTTTAGCAGGCAACAAGTTTTTGGCATCATTGGGCAAAAATTCCATAATAACCTCTCAGCATATTGTAATTCAAGTGTTCTGAGAGAAAACTACACTTCTGCACCTCCTCATGGCTCTGTTTTCAAGCCCATGACGGGAGATTTTGACCAATCACAGGTGATCTCAGAGAGAGAGCGTTCCCATTGGCTATACTCTGGCTGGTGGGCGGTGCTTGGTATTTCCTCAACTGATCTCAACATGGCTGCCGGGTCACAAACTTTCTCATTTTACAGGTAAACGGTAAACTACAAGATGTTTCTGAAAACATTTGAGGAGAGAAATAGGTATTACAGTAACAGAATATTGATTAATATTTGATCAGCGCTGCCTAGTTTGACCGTTTCTCTCAGAACACTTGAATTACAATATGCTGAAAGGTTATTATGGAATTGTTGCTCAATGATGCCAAAAACGTTCTGCCTACTGAAGCTCTAAGCACGTGTTAGCTGCAACCAGAAAGAGCGATACCGAGGGGTCTGACAAAGCGTCAGTATGTGACGAGTTGGGATGAGAACGCGTTGGTCACTCAGCAGCTACAAACTAATATTGGTTTTACAGTTGGATTCAACTCTAAACAGATCAAGTACCGCAAGCATCATCTGCATGCTCACACTTTTATTCGCTTCTTAACAAATGTTTCGGTTGTTTCAGCGGCCCCTGTATGCAGTTCTGTGTGAGAAAGTGGGTAATTTGGGGCGTACGCAACGCATGCATCGTCAATGTCATCCCAACATTTTTCCTGTCAGTCTCTCGATTATCACTATAAATAAAGGCTTGAAAATGCCAAACACATCAAAAAACTGGGTCAGTTTAAACAAATATGACCCCAAGGTGACAGAAATATTTGACCTAATTTTCCTTGCCAAAACGAACAACTTGCATAATCAACGTCTTTACCGTCCAGACATGAAATGACATCATGCAAAGTGTACTTGCATATGTTTTCTTAACATGGGGCCAAGTTGCAGGAGGCGCTCAGAGGGGGTTGAGTTTCTTTTTCAGTGTCAAGTCCAATTCTACAGCCTTATGTTAAAGTGAATTTAAACCAGGAGAGATGCGGCTACACGCAGCATTATTCGCCATCAGCGTAGCCACCTGATTCATCAAATGACTCGTTTTATTGCAGCTGGGGAAATTTTCCCTGGGTGCCTTGGAAAACCAATGGCACCACTCACCGCAGTCTTGCTCTGCTTCAGACATGGTTAGCTGCCTAGGCATGAGTTAACTATTTAAGTTGCTTACACGACTGACAAACAAATGTTGCAATACAGCCGCGCCCACACGTGCTCTTGATGTACATGTAAACCTTTCCCCCAAAATACGGGTTGCTAATTTGGTGTTTTCCTCGGTGACTCCTGCCTGTTTTAAACCGTCTTCAACGGGAGGAGGAATTATGGCTTTGAATCAGCGCCAGGCATTCCTTCATGTGACTGGGAAGTGTGATTTATGAGTGACAACAGAAACACGGAGAGGGAGAGGGAGAGAGACACCGAGAGACAGAAAGAAGACAGAGAAAGGAGTTGGGGGGGTTTTGGGAGGAGGTAAGTTTCCAAGCTTCGAGCTAAGTTCTAGGTCTTTGCGGCAGCAGGTGTTGAAGCTGAAGATGTGCAGATGTAGCGCACACTTCAGATAAACACATGTAAAACACATGCGCACACACACAACAGATACAATGTCTCTACCACCTGTAGCCTCACGTTTGTGCTTTTTCATTCCTGGGTATTTCATATGATGTTTTAAAGCAGCAGTAGGCAGAATATTTTTGGCATCATTGGGCAAAAAATTCCATAATAACATTTCAGCATATTGTAATTCAAGTGTTCTGAGAGAAAACTAGACTTCTGCACCTCCTCATGGCTCTGTTTTCAAGCTTTAAAATATCTAGACCATGACGGGAGACTTTGGCCAATCACAGGTCATTTCAGAGAGAGAGAGCGTTTTCTGAAATTCTTCTTAGATTTTGCAAACTTGTCTGTTAGAGACCCAATTACAGGTTCAAAGGGCCTGTTTAAACAGGTTTAATAACCATTTTTCTCTATAAAGTCATGATGTTACACACTCCGCTACAGTAGGGTTGGCATGCATCTTTAACGTTGGCAGTCTGCCAGTAAAAACAAAGAAGAAGAAGAAGTAGGTAGTGAATTTCATAATGGTGCAGACTGAAAACTAGTAAGTTGGGACATTGGCAAATGAAATTGCTAAATGTTCTGACAGAAAACGTTGGGTCAAATTGGTCGTTATTACCATAGATATAGGTTATAACGGGATAACATTGAATGAAAAAAGTTTATCTACAGGAAAGAAAATATCTGAAAGCAATACAGACTGACATACAATGACTGACTGTCATTAAGGGCTGAGCCCCCCCTAACGGTCTGATCCTAGAGTCGTCCCTGGCCTCCATCCTACTTATCAGGCTTTGGAAATTCCTTTCTGCTATACTGCAGACTGCACTGGCATGAACTGTATTGTGTAAAACAATCAAACGGATTAGAGAGCCATGTGACGGCTCACGGTCAAGCGTTACATCAGGGTGAGAGCCCATAACCAGGGCAAAAGTAAAAAAACAGTTGTGTGATGGAGTCTAATTATAATGCAGGAACAAGAGGGAAACACGGCTGAATGAATGGTGGCTCTTGTTGTCCTAAACACATGGGGATTGTGTGCCACTGAATGCAGCTTGAAGCTCTAACATCTGTGTGTGTGGTTCAAAACCACAGACGTCCAGCAGTGAGGACTCCAGGGGTCATGTTGAGAAGAGTGAAGGTGAAATGACACTTAAAGCCAATCTGGATATGATGTGACTGACATAAAGATCTTAAAGTGTTTTTCACAATAGTTTAAAGGTGCTATTGATAACATTGATAACATTCAGCCATTAGATGTCACACCTTGTTAGAAGTGGGAACCAAACGTCAGATATCTTCCACAGAGATAAACAAAATATTAATTTTGGAACCCTCAAAATCTTTAAAGGGACTATTTGTAACTTTTTACACGTATAAATCACCCGGGTCAGTTTCCCATGCGCGCTCGCGTGTGGCCGGAGTCTCTGCTCCTCTGCCTTCTTGCCTTCACACCACGCACGTTCTCGCTGTCTCGCTCCACCTCTACACGTGCATGCGCGCACACTACACACTGCAGAAGAGTTAATTTAGCTCTGAGAATATCTAGTAAATGTACAGTGGACGTTTGTGCAGAAATAAATGCTGCAGCTCCTCCAGACCAACAGAGGTTTTCCGTCTCTTGTGAAGTGACGGGGCTCCGCAGCGAGAAACGTTATCGTCTCCGACCGGTTGCCGGTGTCTCGGGAGGCTGAAGCAGGAAAAGCCAACACTAGGATCAGCATTGATTCATGGAGAGACCTTCGTCTGATCAGCTGACATTACTGTCAAGCAGGTGAAATATAGAGTGATATTGTGGTTTTAGCTGACGTGTGTCGCCTCACTGTTTTGAGCGAAGCTCGTTCATGTATATTTAGAGCGAGCAAGCGCAAGCCTGACGCTGACTTTCGTTGACTTAACAGCCACAGGTGTCGCTGTTAACAAGCATTTCTGAAAGTTACAAACAGTCCCTTTAAAATAATAAATTCACTAACAGATTTTCTTTCTTTTCTTTTTAGGGAAAGCCATACTTTTATTTGGCACCTTTCTAAAAGCTATGTGGATATATTATTATTTCTTTTTTATTATTCATCTACATAAACATGTTATAAATAAGACTCAGCATATTCCAAATAATCATCATACCACAACAATCATAACCATCTACCATAACCTCCATTGGTGTCGGGTTTGAGCGTTACCTTTCCTGCGAAAAGGACATCTTAAAGTTTGTTTCACAATAGTTTAAAGGTGCTATTGATAACATTCAGCCGAAAGATGTCACACCTTGTTAGAAGTGGGAACCAAACAGTCAGATATCTTCCACAGAGATAAACAAAATATTAATTTTGGAACCTTCAAAATCTTGAAAATTCACTATCAGATTTTTTTTTTTCTTTTTAGGAAAAGCCATACTTTTATTTGGCACCTTTCTAAAAGTTCTGTGGATATATTATTATTTCTTTTTTATTATTCATCTACATAAAATTTTTTATAAATAAGATTCAGCATAAAGTATTCCAAATAATCATCATACCACGACCATCATAACCATTTACCATAACCTCCTATAGTGTTTGATAAACCATCTACCATAAACTCCCCTATAGTGTCCGGTTGGAGCTGTTACCTTTCCCGCAGGCTCCCCTCTGAATGAACAGGACAGGTGGCTGCTGGAGCTTCTGCGCCCGGCTGCTGACCCTCTTCAGCTCGCAGATATTCCGGTAGGACACCCCGTCGCTTCCACACACCGGCTCTCCGGCTTTGCACACGCAGACCCCGCTCTTGCTTCTTCTCCTCACCGTGATGGTGTAGGCCACCCCGCCGGGCACCGAGCACTCCAGCCCGTCTCCGCACACCGGGTCTCCGAGCTTCCCCATGCCGCCGCACGCTTCGCCCTCGCTGGACGCGCACACCGAGCAGCAGCGGCAGGCGTCCAGGCTTTGTCCCGCCGCCGGGCAGTCCGCCGGTAGCCGGGGACACATCGACTTGTCGCACCGAGCGGGACATCCGACGGTATACCGGCTGGAGAGCTGCGCATCAGCCGGCACGGACGCAAAGGCTCCGATTACGCACAACAGTGACCAAAACATGACTCTGAAACTTTACTAAACTTTAAAATAGAAAGTTGAATAGAGTCCCAGAATAAGCTCGCTCTCTGCTTGCAGTGTAATGGGATGAGAGAGAGCTCAGTAGTAATGAAGGAGGGAGTCACTGGAGAGGCTGGAGAGGCATTTAACACAACGTAACCAATTACGCACCGCATCATAGACGCAACTCACTTTCTGGATAATCACAACAAGACGGTGATTGGTGCGTTTACGTGACGTAGTGAGCTGCTATTGATGTGTCTCCAGAAGCCTGAGGATAGAATACAACAACAACAAAAACAGAGGAAAGAGCAGAAAATAAGCCTGCATGGAATTGATCAGTGTAATGTATTTCGGTAACTAAGAGCATTGCAAAAAAGTTGTGTTTAAAGTCACTTTCTCTTGCTTCCCTCTAAGGGGGGATTGAGAAGGTCAAGGTCATCTAGCAGCACCTCTTGTAGACACTCAGAGAAAAGTTCTAGGACATTTCAGCTCACACACCTTAATAGGCTACTCTATCAAAAAGTAAGCACAACTACAAGCCAAGTACCTTTCTGTAGACCTACTTATACTTTTCTTAAGTATAGATTGAGTACAAGTAGGCCTATAAAACAAGCATACTGACAAGTATACAGAAAAGTCTAAGTATACTTGTTTTATACTGTATACTTAGACTTTTCTGTATACTTGTCAGCATGAGCCAAGTATGTATACTTTTGTTAATTATATCTCTGATAAGTAAAAGTAAAAAGTAAACTGAAAGTATACTCTCTCATTTGAAGTTTAAAAGAAGTATACTAATAATAGCACACTTGAATAAACTCTTTGGTCATTGTTTGCTGATATGGGCACTGATATGTGTTCTCAACCTTTTTGGGGCCAGGGACCCTTAAAGGGTAGAACATTTTCCCAGGACCCCCTCATAATCGTAACACAGATTAAGCATATTGTTTACTACCATTTGTACTCTTAGATGCCATTGGAACTATTTGTATTCTTAAATTCTTCAACATAAATACTTCAGACCTGTTTGATAGTGATAAAACAGAAACACATTTCAATTTGAATCATGTTAAAGCTGCAGTGGGTAAAAATGGAGCAAGTATGATTGAAAAAAGTTATTTTTATAAAACGGTCACTATATCCTGACAGTAGTGTATGAGACAGGTAATCTGAAAAAAAAAAAAAAAATCATGTGCCTCTGTGTCCTCCGGTGCTCCTAATGGCATCTGCAAGATTTCACAGACCGGAGGAAAACAACCAATCAGAGCCGAGCTGGAGTCTGCCGTCCAGCTGCCGTCTATGAGAGCCACGATTCAATCACTTGTGAACTCCGACCAAACGGTCAAACTAGGCAGCGCTGATCAAATATGAATAAATATTCTCTTACTGTAATGCCTATTTCTCACCTCAAATGTTTTCAGAATCATCTTGTTTAGCCGTAAAATGAGAAATTTGTGACACCGGCAGCCATGTTGAGATCAGTTGAGGAAATACCAAGCACCGCCCACCAGCCGGAGAACAGCCAGTAGGAACGCTTTCTCTCTCTGAAATAACCTGTGATTGGTCAAAATCTCCCGTCATAGATTTTTTAAAGCCTGAAAACAGAGCCATTAGGAGGTGCAGAAGCCTAGTTTTCTCTCAGAACACTTGAATTACAATATGCTGAAAGGTTATTATGGAATTTTTGCCCAACAGTAGCAAGACTGGCATAGTCCTAATAAACCCAGATACTTAAACTTACCAGTCTAAAGCTGCTAAAGTGCTTCAACTTAAAAATAATGAACTTATTGCTGTGCGTCACAATCATATCAGAGGTTCTATTGGCCCAAAGCTAACGTGGGTGGGAGTAATGGACACATTATACTCATTTTGTTGCTGCAAATGGTCCTCTTCTGTAGATATGTACTTTTTAATGATACAGCACAATTTTATAATTTATAGCAAATTATTTCGCAGACCCCCTGACAAAGTGCCATGGACCCCACGTTGAGAATCACTGCTTTACAAACACAAAAATAGAAAGAAAAAAACAACAGTAGTGGAAGGAGCCACAGCACGCACAGCAGCCCAGATGTTTTATACGCTGCACAGCCCTCCACACATCCTGCTGGCCTATTTCCTGCTTGTTTTTTTTTTTACTACTCCCTTTACGAATTAGTCACTCTTGGCATCCACACAAGCCCTATGGCTAATTAAGAAAAT
>CAKALU010067697.1:0-43525 GCA_916700995.1 Hozukius guyotensis | reverse complement strand
CGTCTATGAGAGCCACGATTCAATCACTTGTGAACTCCGACCAAACGGTCAAACTAGGCAGCGCTGATCAAATATGAATAAATATTCTCTTACTGTAATGCCTATTTCTCACCTCAAATGTTTTCAGAATCATCTTGTTTAGCCGTAAAATGAGAAATTTGTGACACCGGCAGCCATGTTGAGATCAGTTGAGGAAATACCAAGCACCGCCCACCAGCCGGAGAACAGCCAGTAGGAACGCTTTCTCTCTCTGAAATAACCTGTGATTGGTCAAAATCTCCCGTCATAGATTTTTTAAAGCCTGAAAACAGAGCCATTAGGAGGTGCAGAAGCCTAGTTTTCTCTCAGAACACTTGAATTACAATATGCTGAAAGGTTATTATGGAATTTTTGCCCAGTGATGCCAAACAATTGCTGCCCACTGAAGCTTTAAGATAAAATGAGATAATCTGGGGAAATTTGCAATGTTACTAAATGTTAATACCCCTTATTTACCTCTTAAACAGAGGGCGATTTTAATCAAATTACATTTGGACTCAACTTGACAGCATTTATGGCCTACATTTTAATGAATTGATCTTAAAAAGTTACAGAGAATGAACAGTAGCAAGACTGGCATAGTCCTAATAAACCCAGATACTTAAACTTACCAGTCTAAAGCTGCTAAAGTGCTTCAACTTAAAAATAATGAACTTATTGCTGTGCGTCACAATCATATCAGAGGTTCTATTGGCCCAAAGCTAACGTGGGTGGGAGTAATGGACACATTATACTCATTTTGTTGCTGCAAATGGTCCTCTTCTGTAGATATGTACTTTTTAATGATACAGCACAATTTTATAATTTATAGCAAATTATTTCGCAGACCCCCTGACAAAGTGCCATGGACCCCACGTTGAGAATCACTGCTTTACAAACACAAAAATAGAAAGAAAAAAACAACAGTAGTGGAAGGAGCCACAGCACGCACAGCAGCCCAGATGTTTTATACGCTGCACAGCCCTCCACACATCCTGCTGGCCTATTTCCTGCTTGTTTTTTTTTTTACTACTCCCTTTACGAATTAGTCACTCTTGGCATCCACACAAGCCCTATGGCTAATTAAGAAAATCAGTGGTGGAAAAAAAAAAAACTTGGGTGGATTGTGGGATTTGTGGAGTTAATGTAGCACTTTATAAACAGACAAATTTGTTCTAATTGGAAAGTTGCAAGAGAACATCATTTATGATCTTATTCCAGCTTTATAAGCACCCAGCTAGCAGGGGAATAAACAACATCTCATCCAAATTACAGCAGTTATTTCATCCCAAGTTCAAGTGTAAATCAATCAAAGATCCAAATATATCTTTCAGTAACCGTTTGTGCCACGTACCAACATGTTCTCATGACATACTGACACTTTGTCAGACCCCTCGGTGTCACTTTTCAGTTGCAGTATACACATGCCCAATGGTGTGAAGTAAACAAAAACACTTGCTTAAGTATAGGCAATAAAACCGCTATAGTTTATAGGTTTAGGAAAAAACAACATGGTTGGGCTTAAAACTACTATGGTTGGACGGTGAAAACAGGGCCGGCTCTATCCCTTTTGGTGCCCAGGGCGAAATATGGATTTGGAGCCCCCCGGTGGGTCCCCCTCTTCATTTTCTGCATTGAGCTAACAATTAAATAAATAAATAAACTTTTCACCCTTGTATCTCTCTTTCTCACACTTTTTCATCTGCCCAGGCACACTTATTTGTTAATAAAAGTGTAAATTGTAGTGAAACTGACTAAACACTTTTAAGTCAACAATATGAGGGACCAACTGTGACCTCCTTCAAGTCCAAAGGCCTTGAAGGAGGTAACAGTTATGTTTATGTTTATGTTTTATGTGGTATGTTTATGTGTTATGTTATGTTTATGTTTTCACCGGCGTTGGTTTGTCTGTCTGTCTTTCTGTCTGTCTGTCTGTCTGTCTGTTAGCAGGATTACTCCAAAAGTTCGTGATGGATTTGAATGAAATTGTTTGGAGGGGTGGAGTGTAGCACATTGAACAATCCATTCGATTTTGGTGGCGATTCGGATCATGATCCGGATTCAGGAATATTTTTTAAGGATTCCGATCAGCCTGAGCATTAAGACCACAGGGTATAACACATGCGCAGTGTAACCAATGACGCGTTGATGACGCGTGGCTCCGCCTCCTTCTGAGAGCAGAGAGATACGTGTGTGGATGTGTGTGCGGGAGCTGCCGGCCGTCCGCGGTGAGAAAGAAAAAAACGGTAGATGACGGGATGAGACACAGCGTAGTGTAACGTTATACAGACATAACAAGGCTGCTGAATGAGAGAGGCATCCACCGATACGTTACACGGAAACACACCGTGTTAATAACAAGCCGACCACCTCACGGTACTGCCAGCTGTGAGCTGTGATCTGTTTTTAAAGTCACGCACCTTGGCGGAGGCATGCGCTCTCCGAGTGCCATTCTAGTTTATTTATATTATAATAAATAAAAATGAAAATAAAAATCTTAATTTTTTTCTTTAAGCCATTGTTATGTCTGATGTGTGTGGGTAAGGGTTCTTTGGGGGTTCGACCATAACGCTAACCCTAGAGTGGTGGGCGGGGGGGCTACACATCCAAATTTCGCCCAAAGCACCAAAAGGGCAAGAGCCGGCCCTTGACACATTTCAAGTATCAAGGGACCAAATTCTAGTGTTGGTGAACAACAAATCTCTGTTAAGTTGTGAGCTGTAAAAGAATCCAGTAAACACTGAGGCAATAAGCACACCTCAATATAATGTGATGGATTATGGGCAAAGGGTTGTATTAATAATGGTTCTTGGTTTAAATGGTGTGGCTGGAGGCAGGGGAGCACCTTGGGAACGGAGGGGATGGAGGGACGAGGCCCCCCCGCGGTGCGCCCGAGATCATGGTAACACAAGGCTCTGTATCCAAAAGGCAATTAGAGAGGGGCATAAAGGGATGGAGGGCAGTCAGAGACTAGACTGCCTTGTGCAGCACAGGAAACAGTGGGGGTGTACACTTTAGACTTGTAAGTCTAAGAGAGTTCAAGGCAGGCTAATTGTTCTCAGTTAAATGAGAGCACCATGTAATTTTGATGCATAGCGGCACGCGCCGTCGACTGATCTAAAAATGAATGAAAGTCATACAGCAGCAGTAGTAGTAAGACCTTACAGCATCACCAGACCCATTATGTGGCAATACTCGTGGAGCGCGAGGACGTAGGCGAGAGAACTGGTGGGAAAATCCGCAGATGAAAACAACCTCATGTAGGAGGAACACCCATTCTCCAACCAAGGCCAGAGAGTTTAACCCAGGATGGACTCCACTGAGGTCTGTGTGATGTCTGCGCTCCAGTCCGCAATGATTGTCTCTGGCTGTGACCGAGGCCCGTCGGAGGGCTCCATTTCCACGTCTGCAGCCACACCAAAGTCTCGCATCCTCCTCCAATGAGGAGCTGAGATGTACCACTTGACATCATCCTTATTATACATGCAGTATATTGTGATATACTGCACACACAAAGACTGGAGCCCAGAACATGTCACAGCCGGGTATCGGACTGATTAAAGAGGCTTTACATAATTATTCAGTGTTGCTCCATGAGCTCACTCTGCAGATCCATCAACACACTGTTTAAAGCCAGAGGCTGCATGTGTACCGAGCTGATGAAGGATGACATGCATGACTAAATCATCAGTGTCGAGGAGGAAATGTACACTGTATGTGCAGTAGAGCAATGTAACTAAGTACAATTACTTGTGTACTATACTTAAGTACTTAGTACTTTATTACCTCCACCAAGGCCGAAGGCCTAGGAAGGAGGTTATGTTTTCATTGGCGTTGGTTTGTTGGTTTGTTTGTTGGTTTATCCGTTTGGAGGATTACTCCAAAAGTCCGTGATGGATTTGAATTAAATGTTTTGGAGGTGTGGGGTGTGGCACAATGAACAATCCATTAGATTTTGATGGTGATCCGGATCATGATTCGGCTTTGGGATTTTTTTTTAATAACTCCGCTCAGCCTGTGCATTAACACCACAGGCTTTAAGACTTGCGCAGTGTAAGTGATTACGCGTTCATGGTGCGTCACCCTGCAACTTTTTTTTATGCTAAATACAGTATCTGTGAGGGTTTCTGGACAATGTGTCATTGTTTTGTGTTGTTAATTGATTTTCAGTAATAAATATATAAATACATTTGCATAAAGCAAGCATATTTGCCCACTCCCATGTTGATAAGAGTATTAAATACTTGACAAATCTCCCTTTAAAGCAGCAGTAGGCAGTATATTTTTGGCATTTTTGCGCAGAAATTCCATAACAACCTTTCAGCATATTGTAATTCAAGTGTTCTGAGAGAAAACTAGACTTCTGCACCCCATCATGGGTCTGTTTTCAGGCTTTAGAAAATCTAGCCCGTGACGGGAGACTTTGACCAATCACAGGTAATTTCATTGAGAGAGCGTTCCTATTGGCTGTGCTCCGGTCATGTGATCGGAACTTGGCGTTCCTCCACCAGATTTCATAATGGCGGCGGCGTCACAAACTTTCTCATTTTACAGCTAAACCGTACACTACAAGATGATTCTGAAAACATTTGAGGCGAGAAATAGGCATTAACGTAACATAATATTGATTCTTATTTGATCAGCGCTGCCTAGTTTGACCGTTTGGTCGGAGTTCTCGAGTGATTGACAGCCGGCTCTCATAGACAGCTGCTGGACAGCAGACCTCAGATCAGCTCTGACTGGTTGTTTTCTTCCGGTCTGTGAAATCTTGCAGATTCCGTTAGGAGCACCGGAGGACACAGAGGCACATGATGTTTTCAGGTTACCTGTTTCATGTACTACTGTCACGATACAGCGACCGTTTTATAAAAATAACTTCTTTTTAATAATAGTTGCTCCAATCTCGCCTACTTCAGCTTTAAGGTACATTTTGAACAGACACAAAAATATGTGATTTATTTGTGATTAATCATGATAATAATAATAATAATAATAATAATAATAATAATAATAATTAATTGAACATCAATTTTTTGTGGTTTTGTATACTTTTGCCAAATCATAATACATATTGTGCCCTAGTATTGATTACAGTATTTAATTTTAATGTGTTGTGGACGATAAAGAGATTTAAAAGATGCTGAGTACAGCAGAAACGTACTTTGAAGGTTTTTGAAGCTTGGTGTGTCCAACCAACACTAATTGTTTTGCATGCTTGCAGCACTGTGTTCCTTCAGTCCTGAGACCAGAGTGAAGTTTTTTCTCCCACCACAAGAGGGCAGAGGGAGCCTTGATGAGTGGACAAGCAGTTACACCAAATAATCAATTCTTTCTTTCTTTCCAGAGCAACTAAAGCTCTCCCTTTTCCCCTCACAGACTAATTGTTCTGTTTAAACACATTACTTAATGATACTCCAGGGAACCTGAGCACATTTTCAGTGTTTATTTCTTTCAAGTCATCCACATAATAAATAGAGACAATTCAAACCAATTACACCAGACTAAAAGGGGGTGAAACAGCTTGACTTGGTTGGGCTGAAATGAAGCAGGCACTTAAAAAATAAAAAGATTAGTGTGTATTATTTTAGCAGGACTACAGTGAGACGTTTTTAAATAAAACCATGAGGCAGCTGCCTGCTGCTGGGTTGGCAACACAGGTACACGGAAGAAGATCAGGAAACATCTAAAAGCATATAAAAAATAAATCTGCTGCACTCAGCTCTATTCTGCAAAACACACAACACACACAGAGCGGCCGTAGTTAAAAACAAAAAATCGGAGGAATCATTAAAATGTTAACATGCAACGGAAGTGTCTGAGCTTGAATGTTTTTCCTGGTAAACCATGTTTGCATGGTGTTCATACAGTATACTCACCTACAAACAACAGACCGCAGGTTTAGTTAAACTCACGTGAGCATGAGACTGTCAGGACATCAAGCTCATCTATAACTGACAGCTCTATTGTTGACGTTTTTATTACTAGGAATTACAAAATGCATACAAGCGTACTCCGTGTTTACTCCCCTCGTCATCCAGTGTCACAAACGTGAGTCCACATAGTCGGGTGTGCTGAAATGTAGTTCGCAAAAAGAGTTTGATTCAGGCTATGAAGTGATGCATGTACTGTGATAGCTTTTGTTTTTCAGGTTGCGCTTCTGCACAGTCGTCTCACTTTACTTCCATTAACTGTGATCAACTGTTAAAACAATTTGCTGTAGATTTACTACTTTAAGTTGTGGTCAATTACAGTCAACTAGTGAGGACACCTTTGTTTGATTTAACTTAACCCTCAGATTTATTTAAAAATGAAGAGAAATTTCAGTCAAAGACTTGGCAACTGTCAAAATAAAAAAGATCCACCTTCAATACATTTGGTCTGGCATTATCATACACAAATGGGTCATATACAAAATATTTTGAATTTTTTGCATCTTGTCCGAGACAAGTCCAGAATCTCTGAATTATAATTTGCATTTGAGTGAGGATTTGATAGGCTTGACCATACGGTGCCTTCAAATGGGGTCGTGTTTACCGTGTTCACGAGAAGAGTCAATATGAACGCCTCCCTCTAGTGGAACGTTTCTGAAAGCTCCGAATTTACGAGTTGTGACGTTGTCAGAAATGGCAGAGGTGCATAATGAGTGAATATATTGCAATTTTAGTCGTATATTGTTTTTCTTCATTACTTTATAATATGTCAGAGGAAAATGTTGATATTCCCAACGGCCTCATCTTTTTCCTCTGTCATTATGCCTTTGTATTTCCTGCGTTATGTTACCCACTTGCTAAATTGTTAGCCTCCGTGGCTTCTAGACGGCGACAGTAGCGTTAATATTGCCGTTGTTTAGCAGCGGTGTTCTCGCGACTTAACCACTTGAACGCCAAGTATATATCGTGTACACGACTTCCCATGTTGTAAACACAAGCTCACGAGTTTCATTTGAAGGCACCAATAGACTGTATATAAAGATGGACGACATGACAGCTCCCCAAAAGTGAAGCCAAAACATCTGGATCGCCCCCTGGTGGCTGGCTGCGGTATAAGTCATAAATCCCACCCCTCTCCATGTATATGGATGGAACATGAGCCAAACTAAAAAGTCAAAGCACACGTCAAATTTTTTCCAAAGATGGTTTCTGTCATTTTATGTAGGTTTTATAACGCTGAAGTGTTCATTTTTCTGAGAAGTTTGGTTTTAATTAGTTATTGATGCTATAAAAAAGAGGGTGAGACATGATTGACAGCGGTGAGTCTCTCTGGCTGACGGGCTGCGGCCGTGCTCGGCTAGTGATTGGTTCAGGCAGCAGTGTTAATTTTGGCAGCTATTTTAGATTTAGTCATAGTCTTAAAATGAAAATGCTTAGTCACATTTTACTCATTTTTATCCTTCATAGTTTTAGTCGACGACAACTCAAACATTTTAGTCCAGTTTTAGTCACCGGTCATTCGATTTTAGTCAAAATGTTTTCTCTCTTAATCTTTATTAATTATATTTTATACTTAGTACTGTTTAGTCATCATATTATATTGAACATTTCTGTCATTTTAGTCAAACTTATTAAACATAAAATTGTATCTTCTCATTATCTGATGAAAACCACAGGTTGAATGATTAAGAATGCAGCTTTGCAGTTAGTCCGAGTCCTCCTGACTGACTGAGCCCATTAATGATGCGCGGTTCAGTCGCACCCGCCGGTCCGTTATGAGAGCCAATCCGCCCACCCAACATGTAAAAATATGCGTTATCAACCACCCGAACCCGACTTGACCCGCAAACCGCCAACTTTATGCATTATAGTAACACAAATGTCAGGACTGATCTGTGAGACAAGAAGGACAGAGACGGACTGAGCGCTGCCGCAGCGCGTTGAGTGTGTGTGTGTGTGTGTGTGTGTGGGGAAGAGAAGGTGACAAAAATAAAGAGAGATTTTGGTGAAGTTTTTATGTTTTTAAACTACATTTTAGTCTCGTCTTTTTTCAACGATATTGCATGTTTGATATCGTCACCGTTAGTGTTTAATGACCTCGGTGCCGTCTCGTCATCGTCTCGTCTTAGTCATGGAAAAAAAAAAAACGTTGTTGACGAAACATATTTCGTCATAGTTTTCGTTAACGAAATTAACACGGTCGGGCAGTTGACCTCGATACCGCGGCTCCACCACCCGATCACTACTGCGCAGACTCTGGCTCCAAATGACGTCAAAATCTCAAGATGGCAGCTCCCGTATCCGGGATATTTTGGCTTCACCTCTGTACAGTGGGAGGAAGTGGAGATGCGTCGTCCATCTTTATATACAGTCTATGGGTTTGACCCAACAATAGCATAAAAATCCAGGGGGGCAATAGTGAGTGTATGAGTGGACCACACAGTTTAAATGAGTAGATAAGAGAGGTGATGAAAAGCCAGTCCTCAGTTTGAACACTCGTTCTCTCTCTCTCAGACGAGAGGAAATAGTTTGCAGCCTTTTGAAAGCTCCCTTATTTTTCTTGGCACAAAGTGGTTTACAAAAATCCTCCGTCACATTATTGTGCCTGTACAGATTCAAATAAAGCTCTGTCGTTGAATTCTAATCAGCACACGTTAACTAAAATGTGTAGTTTAGTTTGACAACATCAACTCTTGGTAAATAAATACATCGTTGTAAATGCGACAGCAGGCGAGCGGAGGGGGTTGTGGGTGAAGACTGGGTCGTCTTTGGCACGCGGGTGCAGTTCAGTGGTGACCCGGCTTGTTTCTTTAGCACACTGACGGCACTGACGGAGGAGCTCAAAATATGAGTTTGTGACGTTATTGTCCTCCGCCAACAGCTTTGGTTTGAAGACCAATGCCTGCCCTTTTTTTTTTTTTTTTTTCTTTTTTAAAACACCTGTTGCGCACCATTTCCTCTTTGAATCTCTGTCAACATCCAACCAGATGAGGTTTTTTATTGTCCAGTTCAGACCTCGCTCACCGGCAGGTCAGCGTCATCCAGGTCCAGGGGCGACTCAGGCATGTGGGGCTCAAAGCTGCTCCGTCGTCGCCATGGTGACTCCTCGGGGTTGTCAATGGTGGTCGCAGGTGGATCGCGGGTCACTTTGCCAGGCGCGTCTCCTGCAGGGACAGGCGTGCTGGCGTGTGGCTGTGACTGGGCCGCGGCAGCAGGCTCATGAAGTGCTCGCTGTCCCAAGCCAGGCTGCGAGCGTGGGCCGCACGTGACAGCAGCCCCCCACTCTGGGTAGCATGGTGGCATGGCAGATATGGGCGAGCGAGGGACGGGGGGACCCGCGGGGCTGCGGTAGAAATTGGAACGGCCGCCGTGTTCCTGCAGCAGAAAAAACAGCAGAGAAAGCGAGAAGACAAGAGAGTGGTTTGTTAGTAAGCAAAAAGTGAAATCCTGACGTGGTTTTTATTTGGAAGAGACCGAAAGTGAGTTACAGACTTGGAATTAGCACCAGCGTGTTGCGCCTGATGCAGCTTTAGCAGAGCTGGTAGTGAAGGTTGTAGGTGCTTGAAGAATGTAGCATTGCTAGAGAGTGGAGATGGTGGTAGTAGCAGTAGTAATAGTAGTAGCAGTAGTAGTAGTAGTAGTAGTAGAGGTAGCGGGAGGAGTGGTAGTAGTGTCAGCGGGTTTTTAGTTTTGGTAGTCTCAACAGGTTGCGGTGGAGGAACAGAGTGCCTTTAGGAAGCAGTGGTTGGTTGTTGCTCGTTATTTCACAGCTTTTCATTGTCAGATTTCAATCTCTGAAACACAAAACAAGAAGCATGGGAAGAAAGAAATAAACACAGCGGAGGTAGTGAAAGCAAAAAGGGGTAGCCACTGAGCAGTTGGTGAAGTGTTGGTTAGAGAAACATCCCGACTATAAAGCATCAAGACTCCAGTAACAACGTCAACGTCAAGATCCTGTATCACAGTGACACCCTGTGACTTTGCAGGATTGGGAAAATTCTGATCAGTAAATCCACACAGTATCACTTCAGCATCACAAGATTTAAGAATCAGTTTCCTCCCAGCACAAACATGTCTAAAAATCCTAGGGAGATCCACACACATTAAGAGATGCATTATGCTGAATCCAAAGGTCCAAAATCAAGCTCATGCAGAATTTTAGGGGCAAAAGTTAAACGGGAGATCAGACAATATACCACACTGAGCACATGTCCCATTGGCTTCTTGAACACTTTAAATAGCTCTTAACTAGGGATGTCAAAGTTAACGCGATAATAACGTGTTAACGCCACTAATTTCTTTAACGCAACTTGTGATTTCTAGGATGTATTGGGCTCAGTTTTAAAGCTAGAGTGAAGATACTGGTATCATAAAAAACCCTAAGGAATCCATTGGTACCAACCATATCATACTAGCTTGTCGCGAGGGAGGCTAATTAATGCTCCTAAGTTGCGCTAAATTTTGGCGAGGAAAAACTGACATGGCCATTTTCAAAGGGGTCCCTTGACCTCTGACCTCAAGATATGTGAATGTTCTATGGGTACCCACGAGTCTCCCCTTTACAGACATGCCCACTTTATGATAATCCCATACGGTTTGGGGCAAAAACAATGTAGTAAAAATTAGTTATTTTTGCCTATTCTAAAATGTGTGTTCTTTATACTATGAAAGTTCAGATTAGATTTTTTTTTTTAAAATCGCAATATATCGCCTTGCTGACAGTATCGCAATATAGTGAATCGTTACCCCTGTATCATGATACGACACGTATCGCCAGCTTCTTGCCAATACACAGCCCTACTGAGCACATATCCCATTAGCCTCTTGTACGCTTAAATAGCTCTTCACCCAAATATTTACATGTAAATCAACACTCTACTATGAAAACCGATAGTTTTGGACTCTGGACATGTGGATTCAGCATTGGTGAGTCCTTATTTCAAAGCTGTTAAAAAAAAACATTTAGCACACACAAAGGTACAGGAACACGGAAACAAGTGTCTTATTATCGTGTGTATGAGAAAGAGAAAAAAACATACAGGCAGCGAACAGGAGGGAAGAGGAGAGACAAGCAGGATGTCACACATCTAAGACAGGTACACAGCTGCAGCAGACTGCAGAGATAACAGAGCATGAAGGGAAGAGAAACACAAGGTGTGAAAGACACATGTACCCAGTAATAAAGACAGAGATAGACACAGGCTCAAGGTATTCATAGCTAAACTGCTCAGGTAGGTCATGCAGTGTGTGTGTGTTTGTGCATGGATTGTAGGGGTGGGAAAAAGAAAAAAAAAAATCGATTCACCTATGTATCGCGATTTTTTTTTTTTTTAATTAATTTAAAATATTTTTTCTTTTAATGCCAGCATGGATAAATACAGGTATTTGCTTTATTTGAGTCTATGCGGAGGTAGAAGGAAGTTACCGCTTTTATTATTGTAGTCTGAGTAACGTGACGTCATATCCGTTCCGTATCCTTCAACCAAAACAAACCGCAGCTAGCCCAAACGAGAAAGTAGAAAACGGTGGAGGGTCTGCGTTGATACGACCTGCACCCTCACATTTTAAATCCAAAGTGGTAAACACTACACATACAGTAAAGTATGGAAACACTTTGGGTTTCACACATTGCCAGGAAAAGCAGAGCTAGACATCATGGCTAAAGCTGCATGCTAACGTGCGGTCAAGCCAGCCGTCACTCTCATCTCCGTGGTCAAATCGGCCGACGCTACAACTGTAGAGCATCCATATACTGACATATATGTTAAATGGATTCAAACGGCCCCGATGGAGCTGACCATGGATGTATAAAGAGAACGGAGCTGACGGAAGAGCTAGAGACGGACTTGGTGAAGTTAGAGGAAGTATACACGTGTGACTACGTCCGTTTTTCAAAATAAGGTGTTAACAAAGGGAACTGTATATACAAAATACATATATGGTAATAACATTGATTGACATTACATGTCCCTTATAAATTAAAAAGAAAATATCACTAATTTGAGAGGGAAATGTCTTTATTTTTGGGTTGCTGGGAAAAAAATGAATAAATAATGCCTGACAATGACTAATTTATTTGACTTCAGGACATCTTTGACTACATACATGCTGAAAATCAAACATTTTTACTCTATCAATTTATAGATTTTCCCAAGTGAAAGTCCTTGAAGTGTATGATTCAGCTTTTTCCCATGGTCTAGTGTTAAAAAAGTGAACAAAAATCGCAATAAATCGTAATATCGAATCGCAATACTTAAACATCGCAATACATAACGAATTGGCACCCAAGTATCGTGATAGAATCGAATCCTGAGGTGTATCGTCCCAGCCCTAATGGATTGTACATGAAATGATGTATATTTCTATTTTTTAATGCTGAAGCATCATCAATAATGGTGTAGACAGGTGTAAGCTGTGCAGGTGAAGCTATAAGGGAGGGAGGGAGGCAGTGACTGCAGGTCTTTCCGATGGATAGATGGTCATATTCCAGCTGTTTGGAGTCATTCTGTACAAAAATATTACTAATTAGCATTTGAACGGCTTGAGTTGTTCTTGATTTCAGTTGCCATGCTCGTGGCGACAGGCATCACATGCGAGAGAAGCTAAATCAAGCACACCTCAAGTCTTAAAATTCCTGAAACAAGATTTTTTTTTTAACCGGGCACTGTCTGAGCGCACTGAATGAAATGGACTCAAACTTTGAGCTGAGCTTAAAAGTGACAGTGCGGCAAAAAGAAAACGGAAAGCAAAGGAGGAGGAGGAGGAGAAGTGGATGAGAGAAGCAGCGGAGCACGAGGGCGTGAAGGGAGGAGCGCTTGTTGGGTTATCACAGCCAGACATAGGATGTGGTTGCTTCTTTGAGCATCAGATGTGCCGTCAGATCTGATCTGCTCTCATCATGTCTACAACCACAGAGTGGCCAGCCAGTGAGTGGAAAACAGTATTAAAAAAAGGTGAACTTATAAGTTTAAAAGGGGGGGATTTAGACGAGCTGACATACGTGCTGCTGCACTCCCCGATTCGAGACGTATACCTCTGTATACAGGGGTTCGACAGCCGTCTGGCCTGCCGCATCTGCAACAACACAGTGCAAAGCAGTATTAGAGCAGATGGGCTGTCTGCCCACAGGAAGAGGAGGAGGTGGAGAGAATGTCACAAAGAAAGGGGGAAAAAAAAGAGGAGAGAGAGAGAAGAATCACAGGAGAGGAAAAGGGGGGTGAGAGGAAAAACAAGCAAGAAGAGAGAGAGAAAGACAGGAGGGAAGAAAGAGGGACCTCTAGAGAAACAGACAGCGCAGAGGTGTTGAGAATAATTCCAGTCTAACCAGAAGGGACCAACTGCGTCAGAGGACACTCTCTCCTCTGCAGTCAGGACTATGGAACTGGTTTACTTCTCTCTCCTCGCCTGCTCAAGTCTGGCTGCCTGTCTCTATGCTTGTAGGCTGCTGACTGAACTAAAACTCAGGCAGCGTTCTCACACAGATTTGGTGATCTGTGGGAGTACAAACAGTCCACGTGTCAGTCCGGTGATTAACTACTTCAGTTCAAAATCAGTACAGTGGCGCCTGGTGGCTCAGGGGTTAAGGCGCTAAACATGAACCGCTACGTCCGCACTTTGCGTCCAGCTGGGGACCTTTGTCTCATCCCCCCCCTCATTTCCGGTCATCTGTCTAATAAAAAGGCACAACATGGCCCAAAACAATAAAAAATTAAATCTGTATTTTGCTTGTTGGGAAGTGACATGGAGAAATGAAGAAAATGCAGAACAGGCTGTGCCAAGTTCAACGTATATACTGTGAAAATATCCTATAAAGTTATTTAATAATTAGGGCTGTCAAAGTTAACACCACTAATTTCTGCATTAACGCAACTTGCAATTTTAAGTTTGTAGCAGGTTCAGTTTTAAAGCTGAAGTGAAGATACTGGTATCATATGAAACTAGAGACCTAAACCTAAAGAATCCATTGGTACCAACCATGTCATACTAGCTCGTTGCAAAGGAGGCTAAATAACGCTCCAAACTTGTGCTAAATTTTGGTGAGGAAAAACTGGCATGGCCATTTTCAAAAGGGGTCCCTTGACCTCTGACCTCAAGATATGTGAATGAAAATGTGTTCTATGGGTACCCGCGAGTCTCCCCTTTAAAGACATGCCCACTTTATGATAATCACATGCAGTTTGGGGCAAGTCATATTCAAGTTAGGAACCTGACACAGTGACAGCTGTTGTCTGTTGGACTTGAGTTTGCCATTGTTTGATTAGAGCATTATTTTTTATGCTAAATGCAGTACCTGTGAGGGCTTCTGGACAATATTTGTCATTGTTTTGTGTTGTTAATTAATTTCCAATAATAAATATATACATACATTTGCATTAAGCATGCATATTTGTCCGCTCACATGTTAATAAAAGTATCAAATACTACAAATCTCCCTTTAAGGTACATTTTGAACAGATAAAAAATGTGCGATTAAATATTTTAATCGTTGACAGCCCTAATAATAATCAATATATTTCCTTAAGCCCTGGTAGCAATGGCACCAAGGCCCTGTACCAGTTTGCTGCTTGGAAGTTCGGAACCACTGGTGTAGACTACACAGAGCAGAATTTAGCTTTGTCAATCTTGTTTTTGGACTATAGAATAATAAGGTGATAGGGCAAACTCAAATGAAACATACTGCCAAACTACCGTTTCTGCTATTCTGCATCTGCTTGAGATGGAATCAAATAAGGAGTTTCTCTGTCTCTGTAGGTTGCTGCTGTATGAGATCTTGAGAGAGCAATAAATGACACGAGTAAAACAACACAAATAAGTCTTGTAAACGGTTTTGACTTCACTCCTCGTCGCACCAGATGTCGCTCAGTAAATAAGTTTCAAGTTCTGCACATGCAAGTCCAGTCTGAAGTAATTTCACCTGTTCACAGGTACATTTGATGTCTCTAATAATATAATATAATGTCTACTTATAATGACTTGAATCCATACTATGGTAGCATTATGCTGTAGTGTAGTGCAAGATACATACTGTTGCAGCAGACCTCCCAGGCCCCCGCTGGGCCACAATGGCCCCTGAGACGGCCTTGATCCAGCTGTGCATCTCCTCCGGGCTGTCCGCCTGGTGGAGACATAAAAGAAAAGGACAGTGAGTGACAAAGGTCCTGTTCAGACCTGTCATTAACATGCGTCCTGGGTGATCCAATCACAAGTGGACAGCTCTAAGTACAGGTGTGAACACACTCAAGATTCATTGAGGACGCACTGAGATCCGATCGCTCAGACAACATTCGGAGATGGTCCGAGCCACACATGCATCCACAGATGATTCCTATTATGTAATCATGTAGTCCCTTTCCTAATTGGTGTCTGTGCATCACCTGAAATATTTAAAACTGGCATTACATCTTGAGTGATCACGCTGATGATGGCTTATAGCTGAAACGCGTTCGTTTGTTTGCCCAAAATAAACTAAAAAAGACTCTTTAGCAGTGAGTGCCGGTGATTTGTTTCTTCTGGGCCACATATGGCCACCTTCTTTTAGCAGTGTGTACGCGAATGTGTCCTGGGCCACATTAAGGACCGCCTACTCAACTGACGTCCCGCTTGGATCCACGGGGTCTCACTGCGCTCCTCATGTGAATTAGAGAATCAAAAATGCGTCCGATACTGCCCAAAATTTAGTATTGGGTATCGGCGAGTATGCCCGTCTATGCACCGATCCGATACCATAATTTATTAGCCCAGAAAAAACAACTTGTTTAACCGGTAATCAAATCTTCTGCGCGGCTCCAAAACAGTAGCCTTCACTGTGCTGTCGCCCTGGATGTATCACGGCTGCCACTGGCAACTACTGTTTTAAAGCAGCAAAGAAAAAGTTACTGCAGGTAGTTTGTCACGTGACGATAGCAAACAACAACAACAGTAAGGTGCTAGTGGAGAGTGTAACGGTAGTCAGAGCGAGGAAAATGTCAGCCGTTTGGCAATATTTCCCAGTGGAAAATCCAAAAATGGTGATATGTTCAGTATGTAAGGCTTCCTTACAGGTTCCGAGGGGTGGCAGTACCATAGTAGGGTGAATATTGCCCCCTGCAGAACAAATTAGCACACAAGCTGTCCACTGAGGAGACAGCTAAGAGAATACAGAATTGTTATTTATTCCTAACTTCATTTATTGATGTTTTTTGTAACTGACAAACTGAAAAATAAAAAAAAGTTCTAGTTCATTCATTCTCTGTATGTATTTGTTCATGTTCTACAAAGGGTTTAACCTGAACCAGGCCATACAACAGATAGTAATCATATCACATATCCATACATGGTCAGTAGTAAACAGCTGTTAAATGAAAATAATAATCATAATAATAATAATACCTATATACTGTATATAGTATACTATATATATTTTTTTATCACGCTGGTATGGGATCAGTACTCGGTATCGGCCGATACCGTAAGTTCAGGTATCGAAATCGGGAAGGAAAAAATGGTATCGGAACATCTCTGATGTGAATAGACAGGCAGACGCGAGCCTTGCCAGGGAAGTGAGATCCGATCACAAGTGGTCACTCGAGACGCATGTGGAGACGCATTCTAATGCCAGGTGTGAACAGATGTACTTAGAGTTGTCCAGTTGTGATCGGATCACCCATGACACATGTTAATGCCATGTCTGAACAGCGCCAAAGAGGGGAGAGTGAGACGATACGGACGGTTGGTAGACATGGAGACAAGTAGGAGAGCAAACACAGTGTTTGTGAACATTGTATGACTGTTCATACCACAGAAAACATCCTACCTGTATGTAAAACGTCCTTGATGTGGTGACGACTTCAAACAGGTTATCTCTCATCATAATGTCACTACAACAAATAATGGAAAACATGTCAGATCATATTTATCTCACATACTGTATATCTGTATCTGAATCAGGAAAGGTACAGTAAACACCGTCCTCCTGGACAAAAGACTTTTTTTTGTGCACCACAGGGAAAATGCTGGGACATGTTAAATACCTCTGTTTGCACTCCTGGACTTTGTGAACTTCCTTCAGTGGGATCATTCTCAGAGGCTCTTTCTCCTAAAGCCAAGAAAATTATATTCATAAGCCAAAACTTAACAACAGATAAATGTTACCATTTGCTTTTTCTAATATGTTGTTAAAAAACAAGTTTTTCTGTTTCATAGGAACAGAAGACCATGAAATTTCCTAGAAGTAGCAGACTGTAAACTAAAAACCCTGATGGTTGGGAACTTTCTTGGCCCGGCCATTTGCTACAGCAGCCAGAGAGTCTGTGTCCTTGGGGCCTGTTGATAGCCAAATAGACAGATAGAGCTGTCAAATAAGGGCAGACCCGGACAAGGACGGGGTATGGGACGTGCAGTATTATCCTGAGGACTGTCTGTGTGTAAGTGTGTGTGTGTGTGTGTGTGTGTGTGTGTATGTGTGTATGTAAGAAAGGCCAGGGGGGAACAAGGCATGATAGGACATGTGAAGTGAAAGCATTGAATTCCACAGACAGCAGATAAAACATGTTAGAACTCGGGACTGTGTGTTTTCTGTTGCTCTGCCTCAGACTGTGGGGGTGAATCCAATCCACATGCCTCATCAATAAAAACATTCCTTAAAGGCTTCACACAAGTTAATCAAGTTAATTACCAAATCTGACTTGAAGTAACTCATTGAGTTTTCTTCCAGTAGGAAGTATCGCCGTTTCCAGTTCCTCATCTGGGGGGAAAAAAAGAGAAAAGATGTTCACACCTTTTGTATAATTTCAAGGCAAACAAGATGCCACATTTGCCAAATTGCTTCAATACTGAAAGCACAATTTTAATTCTAGTCCCTACACATTTTACAATGTCTATGTTAGGGCTGTCAAAGTTAACGCGATACTAACGCGTTAACGCAAATTTGTTTAAACGCCACTAATTTCTTTAACGCATTATGGCAACTTGCGATTTTTGATTAACCTCTTAAAAATCCGACGGGTCTTTCAGAGATTCCTGCTGGCTCAGTTTTAAAGCTAGAGTGAAGATACTGGCATCATATAAGACTAGAAAACCTAAGGAATCCATTGGTACCAATCATGTCATACTAGCTTGTCGCGAAAGAAAACTAGCATGACCAGTTTCAAAGGGGTCCCTTGACCTCTGACCTCAAGATATGTGAATGAAAATGGGTTCTATCGATCTAAATGCAGTACCTGGTTTCTGGATTTCTCATTGTTTTGTGTTGTTAATTGATTTCCAATAATATCTATCTATCTATCTATCTATCTATATTATATATATATATATATATATTATATCTATATATCTATATCTATATATCTATATATACACACACACACACACACATTTGCATAAAGGAAGCATATTTGTTCACTCCCATGTTGATAAAGGTATTAAATACTTGACAAATCTCCCTTTAAGGTACATTTTGACAGATACAAAAATGTGATAAACAGATAAAGAAATGTGCGATTAATTTGCAATTAATCACCATGAATTATCAGCAAGCGTGCAATTAATCACGATTAAATATTTTAATCGATAGACAGCCCTAGTCCCTACACATTTTACAATGTCTAATGTATATACTAGACACTAGACTTTTCATACTGAATGACTTACTTCCAAGAAACGTATGAGCACATCTCTGGTAAACACAAGATTTAAAGTGGTGCTTTTGTGGATTCTTTGTGGAGAAACTCAGTTTTACTGATCTTTCAATTAAATCAACTAATCGATTAGGCTACAAAATTGTGTTTGTCGACTAAGAATTTCTTTGGTCGAGGACAGCCCTACTATATATGTAGAGGGGGAAGTTAATTATCCTTAGGCATTTATAAAGTACAGAAATGAACACACTGGAAAAGTTGCATTTCTTTAGAGGCAACTCTTTATCATAATCCACGGGACCAGAAGGCCAAGTGAAATCAACTCGACCCAGCTGAGCGGCAGGTACCCACCACAGCTCCCTGCTTGACGCAGTAGCCTGACTTGATGACGGTGTGCTCCTGAGTCGGCCTGCCCAGGAAGTACGGCAGCTGGCTGTGGGAGCGATGCATGGCCTCGCGCTCCGCTCTGTCTGCACCGTCACCACCGTCATGCTTGAGGGTAAAGGACACCGGAAATATTGTAATTACAAGTTCCAACAACATTTCAAAAAACTGATTTTGGACGATCCAACGGCTAATTTATGTTGTAGATTCTATGAGCACAAAATCCATCCACCACAATCCATGTTAGAGTTAAGAGTAAAAGGGAAAGTAATTTGGCAACATTTTTGTATATTCAATACTATATAAGAAAAACTAATACAATAATAACACAAAGACACAAACACAACATTTTTCATGTGACCATGAAATCATACTGCTTATAAGGATTGTTTTCATCATCAATTAATCTGTCAGTTATTTTTTCTATTAATCGCTTAATCATGAATAGAATTACATTTCAGAAAATAGTGAAAAATGCCCATCACAATTTCTCAGACACCAAGGTGATATTTTCAAATTGCTTAATGTGTCTGACCTACAGTCTAAAACCCATATTCAGTTTAAAATGATATAAAACAAAGAAAAGCAGCAAATTCTAACATGTGTGTGAACCAGCAAATTTAGGGAATTTTTGCTTAATAAATGACTAATTGATTATCACAATAGTTGCCTAATCGATTAATCATCTTAGCTCTAATAGTAATATGACAATATAAAAGAAGTACTGTGCGAGTTATGTTAAAATCCGGCGGCAACCTCCAGTGTCTGAGAAGTGAAGCAAATGTGGAAGTGCCTTAAACTTGCATTCTCTCTAACAGCCAGCAGGGGGCAACTCCTCTGGTTGCAAAAAGAAGTCTGATTGTATAGAAGTCTATGAGAAAATGAGCCTACTTCTCACTTGATTTATTACCTCAGTAAACATTGTAAACATGAGTTTATGGTCTCAATCACTAGTTTCAAGTCTTCTTCAATACAGCATGATGTTCATTTAGTAAATTATGCTCCCATTTAGAGTCAGGACCTCAAACGGAGCGTTTCAGACAGAGGGCGAAAATAGGTGCTGCAGCACAGCCAGTATGAGAAAAGTAAAGCGTTTTTTGAACATTAAAGCATGTAAACATGTTCTAGTAGAAACCCAAAATACAAGTATTAACCTTAACATAAGCATAATAGGTCCTCTTTAAGAAATAACAATGCGTACATGTGCATGCATGTAAACACAGTATGTGGTGCAGTATGTGTGTGTCATGTTTACCTGTGTCTGGGTGACGATGGGGACTCCTCCAATGATCTCTGTCTTATAGGAGACTTGTTTCTTAGGCCCTACAACATCCGGCAAAGCCTTCTGGTTCTCTGCATTCTGCTGCCCATCGGACAACTTTGGCACCTTGGAAAAACACACACACACACACACATCAGACTTGAGAAGTTGGAGGACAATTTTTAATGAAACGCACAAATACTTATCAGGAATAAGGATTTTGAGGAATTCAGCTGGTGGATGGAAACTACTCCTTTTCTCCACAGTTAAAATACATTATGTAACTTCTATGTATGCAGCAGTTTAACACTTTGAATATACATTTCCTTTCTGGATGGTTAAGGCCTCATGGAGAACAATGGAAACAGTCCTTTATCCAGGCACTCAATACAACAATACAGCATCCTGTTAGTCATGCTCTGACTCACTCCTATCTAGTTTCTTGACAGTCCACTCATTCATTGTTAAAGAAGAGGAAGAAATAAAAGTTTCTCTAAGTGATAAAACATGAGCCAAAAAGAACAGATTAGTACAGCTGACTCGGGGATGGACTGTATGTCTTGTGTTTATCTGCACAAGGCAAGCTGTGTGTGTGTGTGTGTGTGTGTTTGTCTTACAGTGATCTTGGTGGCTTTATTGAGAGCGGTGACCCAGTCCACGAGGTCCTGCTGATCATTGGCCTGCAGGAAGAACTTCCTCATCCCAGCGTTGATGACTAATGGATGATATAAAAGACCAGTGGGAACAACACAAAGACTGAAAGTATATTCAGACCACAGTCAGACTACATCCTCCGCACTACATCATCCAATTCCTTCGAAGTTTAATATGAAATTCGCACGCAAATAAGCACTACAAGTACAAAGAAGTACTGTGAAGTGGTGTTGACTAATTGCGCTGTTGGCCTTTCGTGTACAGAAAATATGATTGAGTGTCAGCAGAGCAGCTCCACTGCCACGGATTTCTCTGGAAGTGAAAAACATCTGGGCCAAGGGACTCTCCCACACACTACCAGCAGCATGATGACCCAGCTGCCTCAGTCTGCCACCACCTACCCACTTCTCACCATGACGGAGGGAAAAAAAAAACCGTGGCTACCAACCACCAAATATTCTCGCACATTTTCACACCCATGTGAACATGAGCAAACCCCATTTTTTAATCACAAAGAATTTTTTTGGGTCAAATGCTGATTAGCTATGGATCAGGATTTAGGAGCTGAAAGAACTCAAGTCTCTCATTCTGTCTCTCTCTCTCGGCTATAAATCCTTCAATTCTGCGGCTCAAACCATCCTTGTGTCTCCTCTATTTCCTTTCGACACCATGGGAATGAATTACATTAAAGCTGGACTGGTAAATCTGGCGGGGGCGAGCTGTAAAAGGCACTGGGAGCTCAAACTCTCTGGCACAATGAGGAGCATTCTTCCTTGTAATGTGTGTTTGGTCCAGCTCTTAGACACATGCAAGATCTTGCTCTTTTTTTTCCACTTCCCTGTAAATTAATCTGTCTGTTTGGTCTCATTTAAAGGATAATTTCGGGATTTTTCAGCCTGGACCCTATTTCCCCAGGTTTTTGTGTCTAACTGACTAATAGGGCCAACAATTTATAAAATTGGTCCAGTATTGCGCTGTAGACGGCAGCTGCTTACGGGCTGCAATATGGTGCTATTGGGGCAAGCCGGCATCATCATTTACGTCCACTAAAAGGGCTTGTTTTTGCCATGACAGGCTCTGATTGTTATCATAAGTGTCTGACATTATGGAAAGAGTCTCGCTCAAGGAGAAGTTTGTCCTGAAATCTGGGGAGGTGGCGTGTTGCCTGAAGACAACGGTGGAATAGAGGAATACATCCAAGGTGGAAACGCGAGTGGCAGCCGGGCAGAGTTTGTTGTGTTGGAGTACAGAAAGCGTAGCTTAGTGTTATCTAAAAGATTCTCAATGTCATGGCTGAATATTTAGATGATTTTGACGATGTGGATGAGGTCTTTGAATTCAATGGCCGCCCGTATTTATTTGAGCCAGAGTATACAGATATTCAGATTTCACAACGAGACTTCTCCTTGAGCGGGACATGGAAACAGACTGGATCAAGCGGAAGGTAAGAAAAATGTTTTATTTCTCTGTAGGGTCCTTTCCATAAAGTTGTCAGACACTTATAATAACAATCTGAGCCTGTCAGTAGCAAAATCAGGAACTTTTAGTGAATGTAACGTTACATTGACGCTGCTCACTTGCCCTCGCAGCTCGTTTCGCAGGCTGCAGGTCACAGCTCAATACTGGACCCATTTCAGAAATTGTTGTCCCCATTAGTCACTTAGGGCACTTTCACAAGCCAACATTTAGTCGTTTTTAATTGAACTCTGGTGCGGTTCATTTGGGCAGTTGTGACTGCTGCCAGAGGTGGTCTTGGACTGTTTCCAAGCGAACCAAAACGCTGGCTTGATGAACGCAGATGGACACAGGTAAAGGACAGGTTAACATGAGTGGGAGAGACTGACCTACGTCTGCAGAAGTCTGATGTTTTCTTGACATCTGGGCCAAAGAGGACACAGAATATGCTAAATAAAGTTCACAAAAACAGTGATGATTATGAAGTCATAAACTGGAGGAGAAGGGATTTGTGCGCAGCCGATCAGTGCCGAGTCAAAGATAAAAAACTTTGACAGCATCAAAGTCCGCCATTCCCTGCATAGAAGTGGCAGCTCTCGAGATGAAAAAGATAAATTCGCTCTGTATAGACTAAATAGAAAACGAACCAAAAGTATCAATTTAACTCTGATTTGGACTAACCAAACGGACTATGCTTTGTGAAAGCCCCCTTAGACACAAAAACATGGGAAAATAGGGTCCAGGTTGAGGAATTACAGTCACCCTATAACCTTCAAATGTGTTTACCGGTCTTCAAACCGCTTGGAAGTGGTGAAAGTGTAGTGGTCTCTTGGGCCCTGGGAAGACTAATCTGGGAGGAGGGGTATCAGATCTGACTCATAGTTACACATTATGAAACAATGTGTGCTGCTGAGAAACGCAGCCAAGCACTAAAGTTCACACGATTGCACCACTCTTGATCTCTTTCACCACAAGGAACAGACCCATACATCCACCATCAATTACAGACCGCAATCAACTCTACTTTGACTCATCTCTACTGTCTTAATGTAAATAGATCTGTAAGTGTGACGTCCATTACCTAACTTTTCTAAATACTTCATCACACAATGTTTCTAGCTGCAGGAAGAGGGGGAGCGGCAGGATTCGTAGATATTAGCAAAACATGTGTCACACAAACGGCAGTTTAAAAATACTTTCAAACATCTCTGAATCAGGTTCCGATTAGGATGCCGGCATCCTGTCGAAAACCTCAACAACGCATATGGTGCGCACACACAGCCAGACACACTCACCGTCACGGTAGTCAACACACTAGTATTTCCTGCTATTGAAGCACATGGAAGAGGAGGAGAAGGGATAGTAATAACAGGGAAGGGAGGTTTACTCCTAAATAACCTGATGATGGCTCATATTTATGCAACAATTTCATCCCTGTCTTGACCACACAGGGTGAGAAGACCAAGGACAAATGTCAAGATAAAACAATATCTTTGTTGCAAAATATTCACTAGTAGGATCAGGGTGCATGGTCAGATAGAAAAAGGTTAAAGCTGCTAGTGTGCTTCATCAGAATCACTTGACTTGGATGGTTGAATTATAGCTTCAGAAACTCCCTCTCCCCGCACTCTGACGTCGAACTGGGAGGACTCTGTCCGACCATTTCTGTAACTTTCCAAAACCGACACAAACTTCAAGCAAAACCTATGGTTCAGTAATTTGTAGAGCATACGTGTATCATCATTAGTTAACAGTAATGTGCCGCATGCAGTACAAATGTGTTATTTTCGCCTATTGTAAAAATGATGTGTGAATATTTCTGCATACTGGGGTCCGTAAATAGTCTTGGAATTACATACATTGGGTCTGACTGTAAAGCTGAGACTCTTGTGGATCCAATGAGCCCAATTGTATTCATGTGTAATGGTGTTAGTCCCCATAGTAGCCATTTCATTGTATTGAGACCTATTTTTTGTAATTTGACCTTACTGTATATAATGACCTGTGGTGACCTCTAGGATAATCACAACCTCATGAAACTTTACAACCACAAACTAGACACCTGGTAAGGGCATTCAGAGAATGGATGGCTTTCCTAGGTAGATTGATAATAAGGGGGTTTCTGAGCAGTTTCCAGAACAGAAGTGCTCGCCATCCAATCGCAGAAAAATGCAATTCTTGCAGAAATCTCCAAATGTCAAACGTTTTTGATACCAAATTACAGCCTGGCTTTTTCTATAGTGTTCTTCAAGGTCTTGGTGTCTTAATGTGGTATTTTGGAGGGATTATTGATCATTTTTATCAATTCTCAAGTGGTAAAACACTGTTAAATTTAGCACCAAATCTGTGTAACAAATGGTATCAACCCAAAAATTGCTGCAACAACTTATGAGACATAAGTGAGCATGAGAATGGCAATCATATACTTCTATCATTATGTTCTAAACCCTTATACACTTTCACAATTTATTTTAATTAAATCTCAAATTAATATTCAGGTTCTCAGCTTTCAGATGATGTACACCACTTCTATGTGACATATACTGTTAACCTGCTATCTCCCCCTAAAGACCCCCTGTACCCGCCTAAAAAAGACAAAAATGGGTCTATTGTGGGTCTCAGAGGGATAAGAGCTAGTGATGAACCAGTATAACAGAAGAAGATCACAACCTGATGTAAACAATGAAGGTTTAAGACTTTAAAATCAATTTTGCTAATGTCTTATGGGGTGTGGAATGCATTCAACATGCTTGAAAGGCTTCTGTGGTACAATACGGACGACAACTATAACAACAGGACTGATGGGAGATATGTCTAATTGCAAAGCCTCTGAATTTATTAATTTTAAACACAGGTTGATTATGGTTATGAAATCTGAAAAAGGCACAAACTGCCTGATCAAAACAAACTCGGATCATCAACTGCTGTGGCTTCCTGCATCTTTGTGTGTTGGCTAAACAGACAATGTTGAACGAGGCTGCCTGGTCAATGGTGGAGAAAGTATTTGGAGAGCAGCGCTTGAACATGTGTAAAGGGCAGACAAGGACAGCAAACATTCCTCCCTTAGGTTATATTAAGTGTACTCAGCTTAGTCAACATGCTATTAATCACACCATCACTTCTCATGTTTGCAAAGCACTGCAGGATAGTTCTATACTCTAACAAGATTTAAGTTTATTTGACAAGTTGGGTTACCGTTTAATCTGATTCATACTGTCAATAATATTGTCCAAGACACATTAGCTATCAGTATATAAAAAAGGATTTCAACTGTAAAAAGGTTAGAGAAATCACTGAATTCTTTATAAATAACAAGTTTAGATTTTTCCACTCCTCCAGTAAGCTATCAAATTAGTATTCCTAATGCTGAGAAATTCAAAACAGACAGTAAGATTGTGATGATCCGTTTCTTACCGAAGCAGAATTCTGCCTTGGGCCTCAGCTTAGTGGCATCGCTGACCTATAAGAAGACAAAGCTCACAATTGTTAGCTTCCCATTTCAACCACATTCTGTAAATAAATTCTATTCATACATGCATAACCGTATCATGTTAGTGTCAGTTAAGCTTCGGTGGTTAAGATTTCTTCTTACCTTAGAGATGTAGGTGAGCTTGAGGGAGCCAACACATTCTGTACCAGTAGGCAGGTTCTGTGGAAGAAAAACAACAATATTGTATGCAAAAAGTGAAAACCAAAACTAGCCATTCACCATTCTGTTAAGGCAGGAGCCTTATGCCGGGTACACAATACACAAGAATCAAGATGATTTTAGGGCCAATTCCCCCCCCCCCGACAATCATCAGCAAATCCCTGACTTTTTTTATGGTTCTACAGATTATCTTTCCAGATATTCCTGTGGTGTGAGGTATGTTAAGAGTGATTTTTACATCCCACGATCGGCTCGGAAGTCCGTCCTAAATATTAAACATGTTCAATATTTACAATTGGATATCCTGTTTTGTGTGGGGAACCCAGAGGACAGCTGATGACGTAGTGACATGAGAAAGAACGATAGCCTATTGGGAATCAAGCTGACTGAAGAAGGAAGTACAACCACCGTCGTCATGGCGGCGGCGGCTAATGCATGAGCTAATGCAAAACGTGAAGCATAAAGTAGTAGTAAGATGGACCTCGGAAATGGAGGACCAACTTGTTCATTTATGGCAACAAAACACGTGTTTTTTTTTAACATGTTTCCATGACTTCATCCATCCATCCTTCGTGAATTTTCAGTACAAAGTAGTGCAAAAACTAACATCACTGTCGTCCGCCATGTTTCTTCACACTGAAGTCACGTTTGATCGCAAGAGATTTTGCGAGATTTCCGTTTTTTTAGTCGGGACTCTTGTTGTTCATGAATGAATCTGTTAGTGTGTGATGTGCTGTTTTGGCCAAATCGTTGCTCACCACAAACTACAGGAACAAAAACTGTTAAATTTAACATGTCGTTGTGTGTGGAGTCTCTCACATTTTCAAAATCTGTTAATATTTGAAAAATCTTTTAGTGTGGGCCAGCCTTTCTGTGGATTAATGACTGAAAATAATGTGGTGAAGAGTTCTGCAGAGCAAGTCAATATTACAGAGTAAGTACAGTATGCTTTATGCACTCCATGATAGTTTATTTCAGTTTCTTGCTGTGCTTCTTAAAAACTACCGGATCCAGATTTAACATCATTAAAATTTAAGCTTTTTCAATCTATAAAAAGAAAGAGACTCGCTGAATTATTTAAAATTTCTCCTGCGCTACATGATTTATGAATACTTCATGTAACAGTGCACTTAAAAATACAGCATCTCCAAACCAGCATGATGTACAAACCGAGAGGAGAGAGTTACACTGTAATATCTGTGACACCGAGGGTCACGAAGCCGAAAATCATGACCACTGAGGTCAATGCATATACGAGTGCTCACTACATGACGACTAGAAGACAAGAAAACTAATCCGAGATTTAGAGATAAACTCAAACACAAATGTCTGCCGGTAGCTAAAATACCAACGCACCACTAGCCCTGACCTACTCCTGTGTCTGTAATATGGGCTTAATTGCCGTCAGCTAGAATTACATAATACAAGTTCTCCCATCCCTGTATAACTGTCTGGCGATGGAAACATTTTAGCCTGTACTTAGTTTTGTGTTCATAATGAATGACGACAGCTTCGCTGGAAGTGGCCTGCAGTTACCCTGCGGTTGCATGAGAGCTGATCATCTACACTGTTCACTAACTAATGTTAGCTCACTTGCATGCAGTTGCCTGTAAATTGTCCACTAAATTTTCCATCAACAAATTAAACATTAGCCCGTGCAGCTACTTGGGGGAATTATTTCTAGAAACATAAAGCTAAGAGCTAAGCTAACATGGCCCTGTGTAATTACCTGTGGGTTGTCCATGAACCACACCAAGCTTCCCTGCTGCGTGTCCAGTATGAAGTACCGACGCAGGAACTTGCCGCTGCTCTCGGTCTCTTCTATGTCCAGGAAGCCACAGATGCGGTTCTGTCGGTCCACGTAAGGCATCTCGCCGCCGGGACATTCCCTGGCCTGCTGGGGCCGGGAGTGGAGAGGAGCAGGGGGCGAGCGGGACCTGAAAAAAATTCCTGAAGGACAGAGAGGAAAAAATAAAAGAGATGTGTGAGGAGGGCGGGAGGTAGTGAAGAATTTTTGGTTGTCTTTGTGGCGAGCCTCGCTAGCGTGACCCACTCCCTCCTTCTCTTTCTCTCTGTATCTACTGTATCTCTGGTCTCTCTGCCACCTGGAGCTCACTAGGCTACAGCCTGCCAGGGGATCATGTGACACAAACCACAACCCCGCCTTTATCCTTTTATATCAGCCTCACCCACTCTCTCGCCGAGTCCCTCTTTTTTTTCCTCTTGTAACACTCACAACACACTGTCACTCTCTCTTCTCCACCCACCCTGGCTTGCTCTCTTTCTCCCTCTTCTTTTGCAGTCCTCTCCTCTCTCACTTTCTGTGCCATCTCCTCCCAACTGCTCTCTCATCCGATTTGGCAAGCCTCTGGCCAGCCCCTTTTATCCCCTCCCTCCCTCCCTCCACAGCTGAGCACCCACTTCAGCATGGTCGAAAAAATTAAAAAAAAATGCCACTGAGCTCAGCCATGTTCGACACAAAGAAACAACAAACACCCTCAGGAGCAGCGCGGGAGAGAATGTGCAATATTTAACCTGACACATCCCTGAAACCTACAGCTCTCTGAAAATCAACAAAAAAAGTAAATGATTATATCTGTTCAGTCCGACGAGCATGAATGCTCGCATGTCAATGTCAAACCCTGTGTGGGCGGGTGCAGCATTACTGTAGGCATATTGTCGCATTAGCCTGTTTAAGCTGCTGTCTTTTTGGACCGAGCCTAAAATATGTGATTGAGATGAGTCTTTGAAAAGCAAAGATAAAGACGCTCTTTCTCCGGGACATTATGAGGACTGTGTGGGCGGATGGGGGGCAAAGCAGGGACAAAAGGCCTGGTTGTTGTGCCTGGACTCCGAGCTGAGAGCATCTCAGTTAGCCCCTGCATCTACCCGAGTCATCACAGGCACGAGAAAAGGAGCAACACTGTCAAGAGGCGACTATCTGAACACTACACAAATAGTGATTGTTATGCGAGAGTGAGAGACGTCTCTGTTGAGTTTAGTGATCCTGTAAATGAGGTGATGCGCACGAGTTCATCTGCGTGCATGATCATGTATTTCGGTGATGCAGAAAAGATGTTAGAGATAATGCAAAACAGCAACATCCCAACAAGGTGAACAGGCAATCGTGTATGCTTCTAATACAATGACTTAATTGTTGTGGAAAAATACGTATCCTAACTATAGTGAGACCGATATTGGATTTTTGAGGTTGATAGCAATGCTGATATTTGAGCTTTAAAAATATGATGGAAATATGCAGTGTATGGGTCAGTATTCTTCTTTTTTAACTAGGGCTGTCCATCAATTAAAATATTTAATCGCATGATTGTCCATAGTTAACCACGATTACTCACAAATTAATCGCACAGTTTTTATCAGTTCAAAATGTACCTTAAAAGGGAGATTTGTCAAGTATTTAATACTCTTATTAACATGGGAGTGGGCAAATATGCTTGCTTTATACAAATATATGTATATATTTATTATTGGAAATCAACTAACATCACAAAACAATGACAAATATTGTCCAGAAAACCTCACAGGTACTGCATTTAGTATTAAAAAATAAAATCACAACATGGCAAACTCAAGCCCAACAGGCAACAACAGCTGTCAGTGTGTCAGTGTCCTGACTTTAATATGACTTGCCCCAAACTGCATGTGATTATCATAAAGTGGGCATGTCTGTAAAAGGGAGACTCGTGGGTACCCATAGAACCCATTTTCATTCACATATCTTGAGGTCAGAGGTCAAGGGACCCATTCGAAAATGGCCATGCCGCGCCAAAATTTTGCGGAAGTTTGGAGCATTATTTAGCCTCCTTCTTGACAAGATAGTATGACATGGTTGGTACCAATAGAGCCCGCTACGATCATAAAATCGCAAGTTGGGTTAATGCGTTAAAGAAATTGTGGCGTTAAAACAAATTTGCATTAATGTGTTATTATCGCGTTAACTTCGACAGCCCTAGTTTATTCTTTGTTTTTTTCTTTCCGTTATTTAGCATTTTTCCCGCAAGCTAACACATGACATGACATGGTTGATACCAATGGATTCTTTAAGGTCCTAACACACCAAGCCGACGGTCGGCTGTCGGACAGTTTGGGGCCATTGGTGAGCGTCTTTCGGCCTACTTTTTGCAGTGTGTCCCGCATCGTCGGCTCTAGTATGCTTGTGTCGGAGGTTTTTCGGCCGATTCAGCATGTTGAATCAGCGGTGGAGCTCGTTGGTGAAAGAAATCGCTCTGATTGGCTGTTCAGCGTAAAGAAATCAGTGCACGAGAAGAAAAACGGAAGTGAGGAAAGCAAGCAAATGAGTAAAGTCAAGAGGGCAAACACAGAAGTCTCTTCTCATTTTCCATCTTCATGTCATCTGATCATTCCAATACACTAATATTTTCACAACGACATCTGGAATGAAGCTAAGTGGTACATAACAACGGCTTGTAAATCTGCCGTCCTCGGTCTTCCGGTTTCCCTTTTTTGAATGACGAATACAAAATATCGCGACCTGCTGGTGTGGAGCGTTATTTAATCTCACGCAGGCGCAGAACGTTCGTGCTACGGCTGTATTCTCTGCAGCGTGTTCAAATGCAACTTGTACGCCAAGACAAAGGCAACGTGAGGCGACGAAACAGTCGGCCTTCATCGCCGCCAGTTCTTTGATGTCAGCTTGGTGTGTGTGGGCCTTTAGGTTTTCTAGACTCATATGATACCGGAATATTCACTCTAGCTTTGACCCCGCTACAACCTCTGAAAGACAATTTAGCGACCGTCGGATTGTTAAGAGGTTAATAGTTTATATAATAAAAGATAGATACTTGACGTCCGTGTATTGATACAATATTGCCATGCAAAATATTGCTATACTATGCTGTATCCATTTTCCCCCACCCCTAGCATGTACCACTGTGCTGGATTTGGCTTTTCACCAGTAATTAAATAAGAAACTGACACAATACAATTTATTGCAATCGTATCTGACAACACTATTTACTTGCATAACACTGTCAGACTTTTACATTTATTTTAGTGTATAGATTACCATTAGATTATTTATGATCACATTTACAGACTAATTACTTGTGTAACCCATCCATTGTGTTGAGGACAAACACACAGCACCCCCTCTATTTGAGTAGTCCAAGTACAATATCTGGGTTTCTGAAGCCAGGATATGATGTTTAAATGCTCAAACACATAACCAGGATACTTGAAAAACTGGTCATTGCCAGGATACTAGTGTGCATGTACAAATGCACTCATTCTGTCTGGTGACAAGTGGGAGGTTACAGAGCAGGGCTTCCCGTGTGATGCAAGTAATACTGTAAAAAGACTGAGTGACAGTGAACAAGAGAAAGTGAGAGGGACACACTAACAAAATAAATGAAAATATGCAAAGTAAGAACCAGATGACGAGCAAGTTTAAATGTCTGACTCTGAAGAAGGACAAAGGCGTGAGATATTACTGTGGTTGACTTCTTTATAGGTCAAACATTCCTACGTTAAACTCACTCTTTACATTTCCTGCAAGGCTTTGTCCACATCACATGGCGGCCAACTGGTCACACAGGAGGACAAGTCATAAAACAACAGTAAGGACCAGCTGGACTGCCCCGGCAGAGGGTCAATATTTTCTTTCCATGATTTAGCTAGACTACTGCTGTGTCATTGACAGCCACACGACAGCTGTAAACGACTGGAGCGGAACACTTGTGTTGTTTTTAATGCCTACCTACCAAATCACTAATCTAGGTGTTTAGGAGATCACATTTCATTGTGCACTACAGTGGTAACGCTAGTTCTGCATTTAGTTTCAGAAAGACCAATGACAGAAATCATTTATTGAGGTACACATGCAAGCGGACCAGAGGCAATTTAGGGACTTAAAGCAGCAGTGGGTAGAATTGGAGCAAATGTGATTAAAAACATTATTCTGCAAGATTTCACAAACCAAAGGAAAACAACCAGCTGGAGCCTTGCCTCTGAGCAGCTGTCAATCACTCGCAAACTCCGATCAAACGGTTAAACTAGGCAGCGTTGATCAAATATGAATCAATATTCTGGTGGGCTGACCCGAATGCTTTGACCTTTGCCATGGTAATCGACCTCCAAATCAGTAACAATTATGTATTAATAATAATAATAATAATAATAATAATAATAATAATAATGTATAAATCCCAAATTAGCCCATGAAATAAGGAATAATCCCACAACATTGTTCATATTCAACAGTAATTATCATTAGTTATTCTCAGACGGATATCGCGTTTTTTTATGTGTAGAGGTGCTTGCGTGTACAGTAATGCAGCAGCGGCACTGTCCCGAAGCTTCGAATACCTTCTAAAATTTCTCACCGAAGCCCAAAAAAATGGTATTCGGGACAGCCTTAATATTCTGTTACTGTAATACCTATTTCTTGCATAAAATGTTTGTCAGAAACATCTTGTAGTGTACTGTTTAGTTGTAAAATGAGAAAGTTTGTCACCCCCGGCCGCCATTTTTGAGATCAGCTGATCAGCCGCAGCAAACTTTCTCATTTTTACAGCTAAACAGTACAATACAAGATGTTTTCTGAAAACATTTTACACAAGCAATAGGCATTACAGTAACAGAATATTAATTCATATTTGATCAGCGCTGCCTAGTTTGACCATTTCATCAGAGTTCGCGAGTGATTGACAGGCTGTCTCCGTTGAATGAACAGCCAATAGGAACTCTCTCTCTGAAATGACCTGTGATTGGCCAAAGCCTCCCATCACGAGCTAGATTTCTTAAAGCCTGAAAACAGAGCCATGAAGAGGTGCAGAAGTCTAGTTTTCTCTCAGAACACTTGAATTACAATATGCTGAAAGGTTATTATGGATTTTTTACCCAATGATGCCAAAAACGTTCTGCCTACCCCTGCTTTAAACGGTTTAGTGCATGCGAGATTAGCCGTGGACAGACACAGTGATGCACACATGCACACTCACACATAACTGATCTCATTATCTCCTGGCGGCAGATATTGAAAAAAGCAGTGCAGAAAAGTACACCCACCTGCACGCCTTATTCCCATTAAAAAGGGAGAGTCCACTAATGTCCCTGGAAACTGAGGGGCAGACGTCTATTTATGTGCTCAGAGAGAACAAGTCAAGCATCACAGTTCGCGAGTGATTGACAGCTGTCTCCGTTGAACGAACAGCCAATAGGAACGCTCTCGCTCTGAAATGACCTGTGATTGGCCAAAGCCTCCCATCACGGGCTAGATTTTCTAAAGCCTGAAACCAGAGCCATGAGGAGGAGCAGAAGTCTAGTTTTCTCTCAGACCACTTGAATTACAATATGCTGAAAGATTGTTATGGATATTCTTTTGCCCATGATGCCAGAAAAATATTCTGCCTACTGCAGCTTTAACTATAAGGCTCTCCACAGGGTCAAAGGTGAGACAGGTCATTCTGGTTCACCTGAACAGAGTAATGTCTGTAGTCAGACTGGCTCCTTTGAAAGCAGCACACATAAAGGCCAGCAGCAGGTTTGACAGGCCTTCACAGTTATAACGTTAGACAGGGTCCTGTTTGCCATAGCAACATGCTAGTCTAGTATCTCCAGAGCAGGACAAAAATGTAGCTGCTCACTAGATAATGATGATAATAATAACCAGTAAGACTGACTGTGTCTTGAGTCACTTAAACAAACGACTTCACCAACGAGCCTTTCAAATACCACGCAGGAAAACACTAAAATAACATTTAGCACACGTTGCAATCCCAAACAGCTAGCTAGCTAACACTACAGCTAGCTAACGCTGTCGACTCGTCACAGCTAGTCCCGTAAACATATAGCTAGCAACTTTAGCTGTACGAAACAACAGAGTTTATTAGTGTTAACTAGTTTAGTTAAACGTCAAAGGGTCAGCTTACCCGAGTCGTCCCTTCTTGTGCTGCTACTCTCTTTCTTTCGGTGTTGTTGTGTCTGTCTGTCCTCTCTGAGCCTTCAGCCCATCTCCGCTGATCAGAGCTGCTGCTGCTGCTGCTGCTGGTGAGAGTGGAGCAGAGATTGTATGTAATAAAGATGATCACTCTGTGGTGAAAAAAAAACAAAAAGGTGGTTGGTTGGTAGCATGTCTTAGTATGGAGGACGGAACGTGCCAAAATTAAATCAATCAATAAATAAATGACTCGATAAATAAATAAATATAGGATAGGATAGGATAGCACTTTATTTATCCCCGTGAGGAAAAAATAATGTCATAATATTACAAGAAAAAAGTCGTAATTTAATGAGAATAATGTACGCTGCTCCATTTCCCCTCTAAAATAACACGTAAAAATTAATTACTACTTTATAATATGACTTTATTTTCATAATACTACAACTTTTTTCTCTTAAATTTATGACTTTATTCTCATAATATTACGACTTTCTTTCTCGTAAACTTATGACTTTATTCTCATAATATTACGACTTTTTCTCGTAAACCTGTGACTATTCTCGTAATATTATGACTTTATTTTGGAAATCTCAGATTTATTTTTTTTCCTCAATGTGGCCCTAATACTCTGTCGTAATTTTTAAATATATGTGTTTATGCATTTATTTATTTATTTCCGCACGATTTTCCCTTTGCATTTCACCCCTTATTTATTTCCCCAAACTTATTTATTTATATATTCCTTTCTTTATACATTTCTTTACTCATTTCTTTTTACATTTCTGTATGCATTTCTGCCTCATTATGCAAATGAGGGGGTTGTCACTCAACGTGTGTCATGGGGTCAGAGCATATTGGTCAGAGTGCAGATAATTGATCGACTATATGCTAGCCAGCTAGCTGCACTCCAGTCTTCATTCCCGGCTTCGTACAGCGGGTCATCGGCCTGCTGCTGCTCCCCCCCGCTGCTGCCTCGTACCAGTACCATGATGTTCATTTAGTAAATTATGGTCCTATTTAGAGTTAAACAGACCATAAAGCAGGGTATGCTTTAGGGCGTGGGTACCTTGTGATTGACAGGTCGCTACCACGGCGTTATCCGTTCTGGGAATTGTCTGCGTTTTTGTCTTACAACTTTAACAAGTGTGTTTTCAGTTCATGAAAGTTGTTTATAACCTTTTTGGTCGCCTGAAAATGCCTTATTCAGCGTTCGGTTGTACTTAGCTCCATCCTCTCGTGTCACTTCTTTTTGCAAAAAACCAAGATGGCGATGGCCAGAAACCAAGATGGCGAACTCAAGGCTTCAAAATGGCAGTCCACAAACCAATGGGTGAAACCCCAGTGACTATGTCCACTTCTTATATGCAGTCTCATGTTGACTGCATCATCCACTGACCTGTTTTCCCTGTAGGGGCATCCTGTGATGTCCTTCAAGTGGGTCAACACCAGTTTCTCAAAGGATTCCATGGTCACAGACGTCAGGGCGACGGGCCTGTAGTCATTTAATCCTGTGATGGAGGGTTTCTTGTGGACCAGGATGATAGTGGAGCGTTTGAAGCAGGAGCGGATTTCTCACAGCTCTTGTTCTGCTGCTAAGCACAAACCTACAACAATTAGCACATCCCCTTAAAGGACAATGCTACCTTGATGACTATATGGCAAATAATAAACGGGACCACCACTCAATATGTCATTTGCAATTTATGTGTAGTTTGAATGTTTGCTTCACTCCCACTGAACGTTGCATCATTCATTCTTTTTGTTTTCCACTAGGGACCAGGAAAAATACAATTTCATTCCTCTATGTACTGTACTGTATACAGATGGATGACAATGAAGTATCTCCTTTTTCACAGTAGGCTTAGTGTAAACAAACAAATTCTGCCGCTAAGGGCAGTTTGATGCATACATGTATGCATAAACCTTTTTGAAAAAACAGTTCCCAGTTCTGCAACTGACAACATGACTATGTGGAACATACTGTACTGAGCAAGCATGCTTAGTGTCGATTATGCTGCAGAAGTGTTTTGGACATTTTGATGCTTTTATTTTCACATGAAATTGACCACATTGTTCAGCTCCCCTAGCTGAAACAACAGTCACTACTGCAGATCAATCCATACAAGCAGCAGCTGTGCTACAGACTGAGCCACATTATTATGTAAGGTGACCATGACCACAAAGCAGTGCAGATTACTGCCAGCATGTGTGACGCATCAGTGTGGTGTGAAGCCAGATGGATAAGGCCTGTTAGCCAATATAAAAATAATAATAATAATAGTCTGGATGTTACGACGTAGTATTAAAAATAAAAAGTCATAATATTATGAGAATAAAGTCATAACTTAACAAGAAAAAAAGTAATTTACTCCTCCACAAAAGAGGCAATTTCCCCTAGATCCATGTGGTTGTTTCTTCGAAATAAACGCAGTTTCTTGCACAATCTTTTCAAGGTCCTGATACTGATGATAATGTGGTGCTGATGTGCCAAAAGATGAAGTTTTTCGTTATTTGTGAAACATATTCTAAAGTATAACTTCACAAAATGCTCCATATTCCTCATTTTCACACAGGCAGCACGTTGCTCTATTTCCCCTCTGAAATAACATGTAAAATTACTACTTTACAATATTATGACTTTATTCCCATTATACTAGGACTTTTTTTCTCTTAAACTTATGACTTTATTCTCATTATATTACGACTTTTTTCTCGTGAACTTCTGACTTTATTCTCATAATATTACGACTTTTTTTCTATTAAGCTTATGACTTTATTCTCATAATATTACGACTTTTCTTCTTGTAAATTTCAGACTTTATTCTCATAATATTACAACTTTATTCTCGAAATCTCAGATTTATTTTTTTTTTCCTCAATATGGCCCTAATACTCCGTCGTAGGATGTTAACATCTGTTCATTAATGATTGTAAGCTGCTCCTTTCAAACATCAAAAGTTCTGGTGCCTGGAAAATGAGATCAGAGTGAGAGCTCTATCATGTTTTAAGCATTGGGTGTGAACATACAGTAGGGAGAGCAGACTATCTCTACCGGAGTGGTGATTTAGTGACATCTAGCGTTTAAAAGCTGCAGCCACTTAGGTCTGTCTATTTTCAATGTTATAATTGACATTTTGTCATCGCAACAAAGGAACTCTCAAGCAAACACACTTTATTTTGTCCACATGATGGCAAGAAGATCATCCTGTTAATGCTGCTGTTCCTTTGTATCTGTTTCATTTCAAGGACTACTGACAATATAGGCCCTGCATCCAGATGCTTAAATAAATGCTTTAATGGCTGGTGGAGGATGGCTGTTTTAAAGCTAGAGTGAAGATACTGGTATCATATGAAACTAGAAAACCTAAAGGATCCATTGGTACCAACCATGTCATACTAGCTTGTTGCAAAGGAAGCTAAATAATGCTCCAAATTGATGTTGCCATTTTCAAAGGAACCCTTGACCTCTGACCTCAAGATATGTGAATGAAAATGGGTTCTATGGGTACCCACGAGTCTCCCCTTTACAGACATGCCCACTTTATGATAATCACATGCAGTTTGGGGCAAATCGTAGTCAAGTCAGCACACTGACACACTGACAGCTGTTGTTGCCTATTGGGCTTGAGTTTGCCATGTTATGATTTGAGCCTATTTTTTATGCTAAATGCAGTACCTGTGAGGGTTTCTGGACAATATTTGTCATTGTTTTGTGTTGTTAATTGATTTCCAATATATATATATATTTGCATAAAGCAGCATATTTGTCCACTCCCATGTTGATAAAAGTATTAAATACTTGACAAATCTCCCTTTAAGGTACATTTTGAACAGATAAAATATGTGCAATTAATATTCGATTAATCGGCATTAACTACGGGCGATCATGTGATTAATCTCGACAGCCCTAATTAAAATTAAAGTCATTTTATCTTTGTGTTAAATGTTTAGTCATTGAAAACTAATTATAACATTTAAACATTTAAATTCCTACAGGTCTCCTTCACAACTGAAACATAGCCTGTAGTATTCCTGGGGGACTTTTTTTGTAAACATTAATACACTGACTTTATTTTAAAAAAAACTATATAAAAAAGTAGTTAATTGTGTGTAGCCTCTAATGTAAAATACTAATTGATCAGAGCCGACATGAGGCATAAACCAGAAGCCATTTATTTTAATAAATCAATATAGATTTTCTAAGTTTTGATGAAATACTTTTCTTACATTTTAGTCTGTAACTTTTGAACCTTTTCAGTTATTTTTCACCCCGTCAGTTTCAGCCTATTCATTTGAAAAACCGTTAAAGGAAGCAGTAAAAACTTATCAGGATGTGTCTTCTAGTAGAGTGGTTGTTATCAGCATTTTGATCACGAACAGGAAAAACAAGATATAGATAGTCACATATATGTTGTTTTTCCTGTTAATGATCAAAATGTTGATAACACCCCACTCTACCAGAAGAACAGCATGCCAAAAGCAAATGCAATGCTGTTTCAGACTGATAAAGTCACAAGTGTTGGATTTTCTTGAGTGCAAAATGATGTTTACATGATCATTTAATGTGGACATCCCACATTCAGACTGTCTGCCAAACTTCAGACAACTTCATTTGAAGATTTCTTCAAGTTAAAAGCATTTTACCTTTATTTGGCAGACCTAGTATACATAGATGACTGAGGATAAGTTTGACTTAGATTTTGAGACAAATGGCCACTACATGTAGCATTACATTAAACATATTTATTTCAACAGTCATGTTAAGTTTCTTTTGTAGAAAGTTGGCTACATCAATCCAGAACATTCTTGTATAACATATAAAAATAGATGGGAAATACTCCCTTTTTCAAGTCCACCAGATGTAGGTATAGACCAGGGGTCAGCAACCTGCAGCTCCGGATCCACATGCGGGTCTTTAGCCCCTCTCCAGTGGTTTCCTGTGGATTTTTAAAAAATGGAAATGAATAACTGTTTTTTTATTTACATTTTCATTTTTATTCATCATTGTTGTAGGTCTATGGTACGACGGTATGACGGAGTATTAGGGCCACATTGAGGAAAAAAATATAAATCGTAGATTTCGAGAATAATGTCATAATATTATGAGAATAAAGTCATAATATTATAGAGTAGTAATTTTACGTGTTATTTTCTTTTTTTTCTCGTAAAGTTAGGACTTTATTCTCGTAATATTACGACATTTTTTTCTCGTAAAGTTAGGACTTTATTCTCGTAATATTACGAAATTTTTTTCTCGTTAAGTTATGACTTTATTCTGGTAATATTACGACTTTTTTCTCGTTAAGTTATGACTTTATTCTCGTAATATTATGACTTTATTCTGGAAATCTCAGATTTTTTTCCTTCAATGTGACCCTAATACTTTATAGTACATTTGCACTTGGGCCCTCACTGCATTAGACTTAAAAATGACTTAAAATGGCTCTTTTGATAGTAAAGGTTGCTGACCCCTGGCCTATGCATAAACAGACACATGAGGGTGAGATCATAACCTCCTTCCAAACTGGTAAAGGTCATAACTGAAACATGTGTTTGTGTGTGTGTAACCACAAACAAACTACAACTTGTAATGTGCGACCTTTTGTTGTTAACTCATCTTTCCCTGGAGGATTATTGTGGCTGAGAATGAGAGAACCAAACTATTGCTTTCTAAAGTCACCATGTGTCACTGTTGTTTGTACATAACCACATTTGCTATCAGGTTTTATTACCCCTAAGGAGTGGCGCCAAATATCTAAATACATGTGTGAAATATTGTTTACACTAGCAGCAGGCTACATGGTTTAAAGAGGCCTCAGAGTAGTGTGAATACTCGTTCTGAGCCAGGACAGTCTGTCAGTGTACAGTTTGTCACTCTCTGATGACCTTTACTGAAGATTTTGTCCCGATTTTGAGACCCGCGGGATCGCATCAATTTAGAGCAAAGGTACAGATATCACATGAAACTAGAAAACATGAGGAATCCATTGGTAACAACCATGTCATACTAGCTTGTCGTGAAGGAGGCTAAATAACGCTCCAAAGTTCGGCTGAATTTTGGCGAGGAAAAACTGGTATGGCCATTTTCAAAGAGGTCCCTTGACCTCTGACCTCAAGATATGTGAATGAAAATAGGTTCTATGGGTACCCACGAGTCTCCCCTTTACAGACGTGCCCACTTTATGATATACATTTGCATAAAGCAGCATATTTGCCCACTCCCATGTTGATAAGAGTATTAAATAATTGACAAATCTCCCTTTAAGGTACATTTGGAACAGATAAAAAATGTGCGATTAATCACCATTAACTATGGACAATCATGCAATTAATCGCGATTAAATATTTTAATCGATTGACAGCCATAATATTCATAAATCCAAATTTAGCCACTCTAAACCCTTATTTATAGGATTTGAAACTAAAACCAAAACAGTACATTAAAACCATTTTTAACTAAAAAAATAAGTAAGCTGCAAAAAGAATTTATTTGTGCTCTTCGTTTAATGTTTTTATTTAAAAGTAGACATTGTTTGTTTGTATGTCTGTATTAATGACTCATTTGTTTGTATTTGTTTTCAACAAAGTGTATAAGTATATAAGTATATATATATATATATATATATATATATATACATATGCATACATTTGCATTTAAAGAAAGCAAATTTGCCCACTCCCATGTTGATAAGTATTAAATTCTTGACAAATCTCCCCTTAAGGTACATTTTGAACAGATAGAAAATGTGTGATTAATTTGCGATTAATCGGCATTAACTATGAACAATCATGTGATTAATCACGATTAAATATTTTAATCGTTTGACAACCATGAAGCCATTTATCTTTGTGTTAAATGGTTAGTCCTTGAAAACTAATTATAACATTTAAACATTTAAATTCACAACTGAATCATAGCCTGAAGTATTCCCTCTGGGACTTTTTTGTAAACATTAATGCACTGACAACTACATTTTGAACAGATAAAAAATGTTATTAATTTGCATTTAATCACGATAATCACTAAATATAATATTATGCATATAACATAATTTCTGACATTATGAAATTTATATATAATTAAAATTAAATTAATAATAAATTTTTATTTTTATTACAATTAATAATAAAATAAAATAAAATAAATAAAATAAAATAAAATAAAATAAAATAAAATAAAATAAATAAATAAAAGGCTTACATTTGTCTATTTTCTTATGTTGACCTTTCCACACAACACATCTTCCAATTAACTGACACATAAACAGATGCACCTGCTATCTTCCTTAGAGGTTTATAAAGGTATTTATGTGCGTATAAAACAGGAGTAACAGGGCATTTGAGCCTTTATTTAGTTTAAAACTGACAAACAGTTTTAAGCTCTGGGGAGTTTTTTTTCTGAGGAATCAAAACAAGAGAGTGTGTTAGTGCTATTAAAATAAAATTAATATATATTTTTATTTTTTAATAAATAATTAAATGTTCTTACAATTAATAATAAAATAAAATAAATAAATAAATAAAATAAAAGGCTTACATTTGTCTATTTTCTTATGTTGACCTTACCACACAACACATCTTCCAATTTAACTTTAACACCTGCTATCTTCCTTATAGGTTTATAAAGGTATTTAATGTGCGTATAAAACAAGGGTAACAGGGCAGTTGAGCCTTTATTTAGTTTAAAACTGACAAACAGTTTTTAAGCTCAGGGGAGTTTTTTTTCTGAGGAATCAAAACAAGAGTGTGTTAGTGTGCAAAAATAATAAATAAATAAAATAAAATAAAATAAAATAAAATAAAATAAAATAAAATAAAAGGCTTACATTTGTCTATTTTCTTATTTTCTTATGTTGACCTTCCCACATAACACATCTTCCAATTTACCTGACACATAAACAGATGCACCTGCTATCTTCCTAAAGTATTTAATGTGCGTATAAAACAGGAGTAACGTGCCTTTATTTAGTTTAAAACTGACAAACTGTCAGGAGTTTTTTTCTGAGGAACCAAAACAAGAGAGTGTGTTAGTGCGCCCATGCTTGTCGTTACAACGGCAGGAAACACTGGAAAGACTTGCATTATGGGTAATGTAGTGTTTTTCTGGTCTATCCAGCAACTAAGTCAATAGCATCTCACTCCCCAAAAAAACTACACGCCCCACCCGCGCCAAACCCCGCAAGTCCCCGGATGTCTAGCAGCGCCGGAAGAGAAGAAGGTCCTTTTTTCTCTCCCCCAGCCATCTTGTGGCTTCATCTCGCGAAGTGTTCGCACCCGAGCCCTCGTAGAATCGGAGGAAAATCCTGCTGAAGGGGCGCCATCATGCCCGGACAAATGCAAGAAGGCTTCGGCTGCCCCATAACCAATCGGTTCGACCAGTTATTTGACGACGAGTCGGATCCGTTTGAGTTGCTGAAGCAAGCCGAGGTGAAGAAGAAGGAGGCTCCTGCTCCCGGTGCCGCCAAGACTGCAGCGCAGCTCGCCAAGCAGCCGAAGAAGGAGTCCCAGAAGGAGAGAAAAGCTCCGCTGGCCGACAAGAAGGAGGAGACCCAGGCGCCCGTACCGCTTAAGAAAGATGGTGAGATATATTTAACGCTCTTATATACATTAACCAACTGGAATATTGAAGCTAACATGCTAAGTTGCTAGAGGTTCGTAAGCTACCACCGTGACATGTGGTCCAGCATGGCTGCTACTATTGTGCCTCTCTGTTTGCACGATGACATCCATATAAACGTGTAAAGCATTAGGATGTGTCTGGTTTAAGTGAATGGGGTGTTAAACAGTTTGCAGGCCGACTTGTTTTGGCTTGTTCCTGCCACCCCCTCCATCACCATCACCATGATGGGCCTTGTTGAACTGGCAGAACCCGAAAGCCTGGCTCACTAGAGAAAGTACCCTCGAGGGTGTTTTTAATTAATACTCCTATAAAGTCGTGACTTGTTGCTTATTTTGTTTTTATTAATCAGCCGAATTTAAGTACTTTATAGTAGATTTTTAAAAATGTGCTTAAATAAAACCTGAGTGGTGAAGAAATATCACCCACATGGACATGAAATGTAAATATGTTAATTTTAACATGGGGATTCGCAGGTGGATTTTGTCTCACGTTAGAGGAGCAGCACTGTTTTTATTAATTGGCCGAATTTAAGTACTTTATATATTAATTAGCCGAATTTAAGCAATTTATACTGGCTTTTTAAAAATGTGTTTAAATAAAACCTGAGTGGTTAAGAAATATCACCCCCCTGGAAATGAAATGTAAATATGTTAATTTTAACATGGTGGATTCGCAGGTGGATTTCACTTGTTGCTTATTTTGTTTTTATTAATCAGCCGAATTTAAGTACTTTATACTAGCTTTTTAAAAATGTGTTTAAATAAAACCTGAATGGTTAAGAAATATCATCCACATGGAAATGAAATGTAAATATGTTAATTTTAACATGGTGGATTCGCAGGTGGGTTTTATCTCTCAGTAAGCTCACTTGTTTCACGTTAGAGGAGCAGCACTGTTTTTATTAATTGGCCGAATTTAAGTACTTTATACTAGCTTTCTAAAAATGAGTTTAAATAAAACCTGAGTGCTTAAGAAATATCACCCACATGGACATGAAATGTAAATATGTTAATTTTAAC
>CAKALU010067696.1:14328-60003 GCA_916700995.1 Hozukius guyotensis | reverse complement strand
TCTAGATCAGCAGATTACAAAGATTACAGCCCTTCAGACCCAGCTGTTCTGCCCTCATTAGCATTGCTACTCCAGCAGCCTGCTCTCATATGATGATGCTCTGTGATCAATTAAACTTTATGACACTCATCATATACATTCAGGTACAGACATGACATTTGACCTCTGCATTTAACCCATCCTGAGCATTTAGGAACAGTGGGCTGCAGTGAAGCGCTCTGGGAGCAGCTTGGGGACACTTCGACATGCAGACAGTAGGAGTCCGGGATCGAGAACCGCCGACCTTAAAGGACGACCCGCTCTACACGCTGAGCTACAGCCGCCCCTAAACAGTCCTGACTGTAGACTGACAGTGAGGAACTGGCTGTAATAAAGGGAAGTACTTTATGAATCAGAACCTTGTCAGGGCAGATTTGAAGTGCCAAATGAAACTATTGTGTCACTCATATATCAGCCCGTGAATCTCATGTTCTGTTCTAATTTTAGAGCTCAGGTCACATGATGACAAACACACCGTTTCCATGACAATCAAGCAAACTCCATCCACTGATGAAGACTGTGAAGTGTGGTTAAAATCTCCACAAAAAGACAATAAGTGAAACTTGAGTTGCATTTATTTTGTCCAATTACTGTTTGGCAAAAGGTCAAGAATGAACCTCTGAGCTCAAATATTTAGTTATATTTATTTTTTTTTTAATTAAGACTAGGGTCAAATAATTTGGATGAGGTTGTATTCATATATCACATTTATATACATTCATATAGTAGTGAAAGTTGGCATTAATTGTATAAATAATAGGGCTGTCAATCGATTAAAATATTTAATCGCAAATGAATCGCATCTGTTCAAAATGTACCTTAAAGGGAGATTTGTCAAGTATTTAATACTCTTATCAACATGGGAGTGGACAAATATGCTGCTTTATGCAAATGTATGTATATATTTATTATTGTAAATCAATTAACAACACAAAACAATGACAAATATTGTCCAGAAACCCTCACAGGACTTGCCCCAAACTGCATGTGATTATCATAAAGTGGGCATGTCTGTAAAGGGGAGACTCGTGGGTACCCATAGAACCCATTTTCATTCACACATCTTGAGGTCAGAGGTCAAGGGACCCCTTTGAAAATGACCATGCCAGCTTTTCCTCGCAAACATTTAGCGTAAGTTTGGAGCGTTATTGAACCTCCTTCACTACAAGCTAGTATGACCTGGTTGGTACCGATGGATTCCTTAGGTTTTTCTAGTTTCACATGATACCAGTATCATCACTCTAGCTTTAAAACTGAGCTACAACCTAAAAATCGCAAGTTTCGTTAATGCGTTAAAGAAATTTGTGGCGTTAAAACAAATTTGCGTTAACGTGTTATTATCGCGTTAACTTTGGCAGCCCTAATAAATAAGTACGAATCGCACTCTGGTGTGGACCAAAACAACCAGCCCGAGACCGCTTGCGAGAGGTGGTCTAGTGGCCCTAGTGGGAGAGGACTGACTTGGAGAACCAACAGAATAAAGTCCACAAAAATAGCGACGTTGCTCAGTTAGTGTTTTCTCTGCGATTGTTGATTTCCGTGTTTACATTTTCCACCACCAAATTATAAGAAAGATTTCAGCGATTACATTTCCAGCCCTGCTCCTTCGTACACGCCCCTCAGCAAATTATTTTTTTTTATGTGGTCCGCTGTAATTTGTGCACAGTGAAACCGAACCAGACTAAATAAAAAACTACCAAAAGTATCAATTTCACCCTGATTCAAACTATCCAAACAGACTATGGGTTGTGATAGCACCTTAAATACACTGAGAAAGAGAGAGATTCAGAGAAATAGAAGTACATGAGTTTGAAGCTTGCTGCAAAAGGATCATTTAAAGGCCATCTACAATGAGTTCATTGTCACAAACTGGCTCATGGAAGATTTATCCTTTGACAACAGAAAAGAAACAGCGAAACCAAATTGAAGACTATGTAGAGATGGCTTGTGTGACCTCACAGTATCTGTGATGCATGATTGAGAGGAATGTTGTACGGCGTAGAGAGGGAAACCAAATGTTACCAAAACAAACGGAAAGGAGGCCAACAGTGGAGCAGGCCGTCGGACCAGGTGAGCCAAACTCTACCAGTTGACCCGAAACTGTGGGGAGGAACTATGGGTGCTTTCCATCCTGCTAATCGTGTTTCCTCCTATAGGATGCTTTCCATTCTGCTAATTGTGTTTCCTCCTATAGGGTGCTTTCCATTCTGCTAATCATGTTTCCTCCTATAGGGTGCTTTCCATTCTGCTAATTGTGTTTCCTCCTATAGCGTGCTTTCCATTCTGCTAATCATGCTTCCTCCTATAGGGGATGCTTTCCATCCTGCTAATCGTGTTTCCTCCTATAGGATGCTTTCCATTCTGCTAATTGTGTTTCCTCCTATAGGGTGCTTTCCATTCTGCTAATCATGTTTCCTCCTATAGGGTGCTTTCCATTCTGCTAATTGTGTTTCCTCCTATAGCGTGCTTTCCATTCTGCTAATCATGCTTCCTCCTATAGGGGATGCTTTCCATCCTGCTAATCGTGTTTCCTCCTATAGGATGCTTTCCATTCTGCTAATTGTGTTTCCTCCTATAGGGTGCTTTCCATTCTGCTAATCATGTTTCCTCCTATAGGGTGCTTTCCATTCTGCTAATTGTGTTTCCTCCTATAGCGTGCTTTCCATTCTGCTAATCATGCTTCCTCCTATAGGGGATGCTTTCCATCCTGCTAATCGTGTTTCCTCCTATAGGATGCTTTCCATTCTGCTAATTGTGTTTCCTCCTATAGGGTGCTTTCCATTCTGCTAATCATGTTTCCTCCTATAGGGTGCTTTCCATTCTGCTAATTGTGTTTCCTCCTATAGCGTGCTTTCCATTCTGCTAATCATGCTTCCTCCTATAGGGGATGCTTTCCATCCTGCTAATCGTGTTTCCTCCTATAGGATGCTTTCCATTCTGCTAATTGTGTTTCCTCCTATAGGGTGCTTTCCATTCTGCTAATCATGTTTCCTCCTATAGGGTGCTTTCCATTCTGCTAATTGTGTTTCCTCCTATAGCGTGCTTTCCATTCTGCTAATCATGCTTCCTCCTATAGGGGATGCTTTCCATCCTGCTAATCGTGTTTCCTCCTATAGGATGCTTTCCATTCTGCTAATTGTGTTTCCTCCTATAGGGTGCTTTCCATTCTGCTAATCATGTTTCCTCCTATAGGGTGCTTTCCATTCTGCTAATTGTGTTTCCTCCTATAGCGTGCTTTCCATTCTGCTAATCATGCTTCCTCCTATAGGGGATGCTTTCCATCCTGCTAATCGTGTTTCCTCCTATAGGATGCTTTCCATTCTGCTAATTGTGTTTCCTCCTATAGGGTGCTTTCCATTCTGCTAATCATGTTTCCTCCTATAGGGTGCTTTCCATTCTGCTAATTGTGTTTCCTCCTATAGCGTGCTTTCCATTCTGCTAATCATGCTTCCTCCTATAGGGGATGCTTTCCATCCTGCTAATCGTGTTTCCTCCTATAGGATGCTTTCCATTCTGCTAATTGTGTTTCCTCCTATAGGGTGCTTTCCATTCTGCTAATCATGGTTCCTCCTATAGGGTGCTTTCCATTCTGCTTATCATGTTTCCCCCTATAGGGTGCTTTCCATTCTGCTAATTGTGTTTCCTCCTATAGGGTGCTTTCCATTCTGCTAATTGTGTTTCCTCCTATAGGGTGCTTTCCATTCTGCTAATCATGCTTCCTTCTTTAGGGGGTGCTTTCCATTCTGCTAATCATGCTTCCTCCTATAGGGGGTGCTTTCCATCCTGCTAATCGTGCTTCCTCCTATAGGGTGTTTTCCATTCTGCAAATCATGTTTCCTCTTATAGGGTGCTTTCCATTCTGCTAATCTTGTTTCCTCCTAAAGGGTGCTTTCCATTCTGCTAATCATGCTTCCACCTATAGGGGGTGCTTTCCATCCTGCTAATCATGCTTCCTCCTATAGGGTGCTTTCCATTCTGCTAAGCATGCTTCCACCTATAGGGGGTGCTTTCCATCCTGCTAATCGTGCTTCCTCCTATAGGGTGCTTTCCATTCTGCTAATCATGCTTCCTCCTATAGGGTGCTTTTCATTCTGCTAATCATGCTTCCTCCTATAGGGTGCTTTCCATTCTGCTGATAGTGTTTCCTCCTATAGGGTGCTTTCCATTCTGCTAATCATGCATCCTCCTATAGGGTGCTTTCCATTCCGCTAATCATGTTTCCTCCTATAGGGTGCTTTCCATTCTGCTAATCATGCATCCTCCTATAGGGTGCTTTCCATTCCGCTAATCATGCAACCTCCTATAGGGTGCTTTCCATTCTGCTAATCGTGTTTCCTCCTCAAGGGGTCTGTCCATTTGCCAGACATTCCTCTGACTATCATCGTCGACACTCCTGTCCACAACTGTCCAATAATGTGTACAAGTAAAAATAACTGACAATGAGGGGACAATAAATATCTGTAATTTGTCTGTGAAAAGATGCAGGTACCATAAATCTTTCCATTTCAGGTAAAGGATGGATATCATTGGATTAATATAACCTTGACTTTGCAGCTGTATAGGACAAATATTTGAACCCAATTTTAGCAAATTTACCAAATCACCCCCCTTGATACATTTGAATCATATATGCTTTACTAACTACAATTAAATACAAAATCTGAAATAATCACTTTTATGAATGAATTAATTCACTTTGTTCATACTCAGTGATTGTGGTGATGAACATTTTATCTTCACATATTTAATACCTTAGTTTTATTCATCTGTGTGTGTGTGTGTGTGTGTGTGTGTGTGCGTGCGTGCGTGCGTGCGTGCGTGCGTGTGTGTGAGTGTTATGAAGCCAGGTGACATTCCAGCACACTTGGCTGATGTGCTGTTGCAGAGCAGTGAAGGGTGTTGTTCTTTTGTCTCCAGTCTTCAACACCAGAGTCACTAGGATAAACCCATTATCTCTCAACCTGTCACATTAACAGCTTCTTTCAAACCATCTGCAAACATGTAGCTGCATAATGAGCTCAGCATTCAAGCTGTTGGTATTAGAATGGGCCTTACGATCAAACTACTGTTGTAGTTGAACAAGACTGAAAGGTTAATACTGCTGGCTCCCCCTGAAGGACACAACTTTTATTACAGCCTACAATGCAAAAGAGTTCAGATCAATGCACAACAACAAGCTCATATACAGTATGCAAGTAGCTTTCATAATGAAAGCACATGGGATGTAATGTTTAATTAGTGTGTGAACACATTGGTTGGTTAACTATCATCAGTTTAACATTCCTCAGAGTCGGAGGCTTTCGGTTTTCTTTTTTTCTTTTGTCATCCAGAATTTCAACAAGGGTATTTTCACTACTGTTTTTGGTTAAGTGTTTATTCAAAGACTTGTGCGTACAGGTAATCAAGGGCAAATGTGCCATGAGAACCAGCCACTGTATTATTATCTCAATATAGTCCTGTTGTTATTGTTGTTATTCATGTAATATATCATTTTAAAGCTCTTTTTGTGCTCTTTATGCTGGAACTATCTATGGGCACATCAGATATATATGAAGTTAGTTATACGGGCATTTGAAGTGGCATTCAGAATTTGCCCCATTGCAGCATTAGAGTTCAAAGGTCAAATGATCTTGACCTCAGTGTCATGACAATGTGACCGATGGATAGATTATAGTTTAAGCTTTACAATGATATATGACTTCATGATATAGTGTGTTGGTTACCCTCATTTATACTGAATCTACTGTATGTGTAAAATGGGGAAAAAGGAGTGATAGCACATAGAAAGCTACCATTGCTGCAATGCTATCTTGCATTTTCCAACACTAGGGATATACCTTTAAAAAAATCACAATGACACTTGGTCCCTCCAAAGAGGCACGACGGCCAAATTTTGGGGGTCAGGCTCATGGACTAATAGGGAGTTTACTGCAGTGTTCTGAAGGCAGAACGGACAACACAGTCTCACAGCAGTTCGTGAAATAGTCACGAAATTTAATTTATTTGATTCGTGTACATAGACACGAATTTCCCTTTTTTTCGTGACGCTCAGCACGACTTTCAACAACAAATTTTTTTCCTATGAATGTCCAGCAACACGTGACGTTAATTTCCGCTCCAATCTTTTGAAAATAAAACTACTTAGTTAGGCTTAGGAAAAGATCGACTTGGTTAGGCTTAGGCAACAAAACTACTTAGTTAGGATTAGGAAAAGATTGATTTGGTTAGGCTTAGGCAACAAACTAGTTAGGTTTAGGAAAAGATTGATTTGGTTAGGCTTAGGCAACAAAACTACTTAGTTAGGTTTAGGAAAAGATTGATTTGGTTAGGCTTAGGCAACAAACTAGTTAGGTTTAGGAAAAGATTGATTTGGTTAGGCTTAGGCAACAAACTACTTAGTTAGGTATAGGAAAAGATCATGGTTTGTGTAAAAATAACTCCGGAAGTGTAACGAAAGTTACGTGACAAATAAATCAACTTTGACTTCTGGTTTCACACGGGACACTGGCATCGGTCTCCCGGGAGAAAGTCCTTTTGACCCAACCTCCTCCTTGCACAACGTTTGCTGCTCTTTATACTTCCTAGTTCACAATTACATGGATTACATACGAATTGACTTTGTGCTGACCATCACGAAAAAAATGAATGAAAAAACTAAATTTGTGTCTATGTACACAAATTAATACATTCAATTTCGTGAGTATTTCACAAACTACTATGTGACTGGGTTGGACAGGAATATGGGCTGTGAGGACCAATTAAAGTAGACAGACATTTGAATTTCAGGCCATTTTCAAGGGCTCAAATGTACAACTGATGTATCAATGCGATCTCATCCCTACTCGTCATACTACATTAATACTAATAAAACAGGGTGCTGTCCTTTCCCGTCCTCTCTCAGATGTCCTGTCCTGGTTGTGTTTGTCTTTAAATAGCCCTGTAGGGTAACAGTCTTCAAAGACAGGTGACCTTTAGGGTCCAGTACAGGATGTGGACTGATAAAACAGCTTTCATGACACAGGACAGCAGCTAACCTGCTGAACAAGTAGCTGTCGCACTTTGATTGTGCCTTTCTTAGCTACCATTTAAAACTGCACATCAGTTACTATATTTGCTTGAAATGGTTATTATTTTGCCCACAAATTCCATTTCTTCATATACACAATATATCACAGTATTTTCCACACATGAGCTGAAAACAGGTGGCAAGGATGTGCAAAAAACTGCAACACAATATCCTTAACAATTGTTTATCTTCTTTTGTAACCATTTATTGTATGTTCCATATAATATCCTATATTTCCTGGATAGAACTATATAATTTGGTACTAATTATCAGGATGAACAAAGTTCGGAGGCAGTTATTTAGGATAAGTTAATTTTGTTGAGTTCATAAGCAGCTGTTGGTTTCCAATTCTATAAAATTATTGTTCTTTTATTATCATAAATGTGTATGCTTGCCTGTAGACACATTTTATATTTTCCTGAATGTACCCATTTAACCCTAACTGTAATTATACAAAATTATTTATTTATTTTTTCTATCAGAAAATTCCATGGACATTTTAGTAAGTTATTAACAAATTAGAGACGCATAATATTAAGTATTACCTCATTTTCCACGATTAGGAGGAGATGAAAGTGGAATTCAAAAAAAAAAAAAAATGAGATGAAAATACATTTAGACATAAGGGTGAGCCAAAGTGATGACAAAAACATTGTCTTCCTCCTGTTGGGCATCTGAATCCTTTTCCCTGCAGCACCTGCAGCGCAGACAGTGAAGGTCTATACTGTATACTGTACAGTACATTGTCAGAGGTTGGCTAATGTGAGAGGCTGGTGGATAAAATGCATGATTACAACAACAAGGCTAGGTAGAAAAATCCTCTCAGGAGAGAGTAGTTCATTCCTGACTCTTAATACTTGTTTGCCACTGTGGCCAGATGAGGTCACTAACTCACATAAAGAAATGTGTTTCCTCTAAAAAATACTTCCAAAACCCGACTTTTTCTTGACACCTTCCGCACTCTCCTCCGTCATCCCTCTTGGTATTATTCTTATTAGTACACGGAGGTGACCTTATGTAATTAACCATTCTCACAGCAGACATGTTTTTACTTGTTTAAAACCCCTTAAAACTCCGACGGCCCCCCTGGCGGGCCCGGCCGCTATTCTGTCTTTCAGAGGTTGTAGTGGGCTCAGTTTTCAAGGTAGAGTGAAGATACTGGTATCATATGAAACTAGAAAACCTGAGAAATCCATAGGTACCAACCATGTCAAGCTTGTCGGGAAGATCGCTAGATAAAAGTTACGCAAAATTTACGCCCAAAAAAGTGTTTTATGGGTACCCACAAGTCTCCTCTTTGCAGATATGCCCACTTTATGATAATCACATGCAGTTATTTGCATGCAGTACAAATTAAGTGTTATTTTCGCCTATTCTAAAATGGTGTATTTGAATATTTCTTCATACTGGGGTCCCTAAACAGTCTTGAATTGCATAAATTGGGTATCACTGTAAAGCTGAGACTCTTGTGGATCCAATGAGCCCAACTGTATTCATAGAATTCAGAGGATGGATGGCCTTCCTAGGTAGATTGACAATAAGGGGGTTTCTGAGCAGTTTACACAACAGAAGTGCTCGCCATACAATCGCCAAAAAAAAATGTGATTCTTGCAGAAATCTCCAAAAGTCAAAAGTTTTCGATCCCAAATCACAGCATGGCTTTTTCTATGGTGTTCCTCAAGGTCTTGGTGTCTTAATGTGGTATTTTGGAGGGATTATTGATAATTTTTATCAATTCTTGAGTGGTGAAAAAAAAATTAAATGCAACACAAAATCTGTGTAACAAATGGTGTCAACCCAAAAATTGCTACAACAATTTATGGGACATAACAGAGCATGGGGATGGCCATTTATTAATTGATTTTTATTTCTTAATAATGAATAGAATAACTTGACACACAGTGCAGAGCTGCACCTCAAATCCCCCACCCCTACCTCTCTAAAAAAAGAGGGCAGAACGGTAAGGGGTTAACTAAAAACATTTAATTCAGATGTACCAGTGCTGTAGCTCATTAATATGTCAGTAAACTCTACAGTCACCATCAGTTGTATTATTTACACCTGTGCAAAAGGATGAAAAACACTAACATTTAAAACGTCATCTCTTCATTACTTCAGAGTCGCAGCAAGATAAGAGACAAAGTAGAGTAACATTACTGCTGGACGTTTGTAATGTAAGCTGCCGTGGTGAGCCGGTGCTTGTTATGTTCAATTAACCTTAAACATTTCCTGCCTGGCCAACGAGTATAATTCCAACTCCTTTTCAAATGCTGCGCTGATGTTCACTCACAGAGGTGCCGTCGCTGACTAAATCAGTAGGTTTTACCATTGGAGTTCCATGTCAGCTTGTCACCTCAGCTTAATGTAGTACATAGTTATTCCTGGTTACTGAGACACAACATAATCGACGATGGGAATATGATGGATAGCTTTGCGGCAGACAGGTGGTTGCTGAGCCATTTAATGTAATTATCAAAGCTTTTATAGACCTGCTGAACTGAACAAAACAGTCCAAAGACATCACATCTGACTCACAAGGTTCAATCTTTCACTGTTATTAGTGAGAATGAACCTGTTGAGACACATTCAAGCTGAAACCTTTACACAGATTAATACTCATAAATGCAATAAATAGTAATGTCATACCTAATAAATAAATTAAAAAAACAATGCCATAACGGGCTAACTGATAGACATGATGAAAATGCAACAAGTCCTCATATCTACAAGACAAAATATGTCGTTTGTTGGTGCCTTCTGAAACAACCCGTCTGACTGGTCACATGCACATGGTTTCAATTTTCCCACTTTTGCGTTCACAAAGGCAAAACTCAAACGGTCCAGAAATTGTAAACAAAAGTCATGTGATGGAAATATAGTTTGATTATTGGTCATACAGTTAGCTCGACGTGTGTGATGTGCTTTCCTACGCCGTGACAAGAGTGTGTGGAGTGAAGCAAAGTTGTTCAATTTACTCATTTAGCGGCTGTCTAGTTAGCTAGCTAGCTAGCTTGCTAATTCCACCATGATTTCATACTACAGTAGTTACAGAAAATGAGCCGAAGAGCAGGCTGGTGGCCAGTGGCAGCACTGGGTTGAAACAGTTCGTCCATCACTCCCCACTGCCGCCGTCCGGCGAACTACTCTTCCAGCAGCGGGGAGTGGGGTGGAGCAATTTCTGGGTGCGCTATCTAGCTAATTATTGTCTCATTTGTGTTCTGATAAACATTAAACTTATAAAATTCAGTGGCAGCGAACGCGCAAATATGCCACTAGTTCACCAGTCACCAAAACAGGAAAAACTTTTTTTTTTAAACCAATGAAATGACACATAAATGGTACGCTTCCTGTGATCGGTACAAATGATACTTGCCAACCTTGAGACTTTAAAAATAGGGAGGATTTCGAAACCAAAGCGGGGGGTTGTGAGGGTATTCCCTCAGAAAAATGTGAGTTTCAGAGACTACAGAACACTGCAGCAGCATTTTTCTGTTAAACTTTTAATTTTACCTTTAATTGTCAGGAAAGAAAACCGAATAATTCGCCTCTCTGATGTAAACTTGGAGAGTGAATCTCAAGCATAAACTAATATTCATCAGTTTTTTAATTTTTTTTTGGCCCTGCTTGAGTATTTCTTTCAGTTAGCTCTCTTTATTTCTCTCTCTCCGTCTCTCATTCACTGAAGGCCCTTTAAACACAATGCGACAGCGGCACCACTGCGCTCTGAACCCATTACTGTATTTCCAGTGGCTCGCGTCGCGCCACGGCGGCTTTTTGCTACATCGAGCAAAACCCAACTTTGGGCACTGCACGCGGCGAGCGCAGCTCAAACATGAGCTCTAACTGCATTGTGTCGCGAGCATAGACGTCCCTCTTCCACCGGGAAACAACATTTGGTGTATAGCTCTATTGTTGTCCGGGTGGAAACGGTAGAGCTATACACACTGTTCAGTTCCAGAAACAGGTTAAGATAACGAAAAGGAGAAAAAGTGTGAAAATTTGCCATAAATCGGTAGAGGTACGGGAGAACTGTGACCCCGGGAGAAAATCGGGAGAATGGCGATGAAAAACGGGAGTGTCCCGGGAAAATCGGGAGGTTTGGCAAGTATGGTACGAATGGTATTCACACCAGAAATGAACCGCTCCAGAGTTCATGTGACAGCGGTCCGAGACCAAGCCTTCGAGGCAGACCAGAGAGCGGTTGTTTGGTCCGCACCAGAGTCCGGCGTTCACACCACCCCAATGAACTGCACCAAGGGGGTAAACTAAACGGGGCTGGTGTGAACGCGCCCTGAGAGGCCACGGTCCAAAACACAGGAAGCTACCATAGCCTACTAGCTGTGTTGCACCATCCACTTCGATGGTACAAATACGTCTCTTGAATACATGTGTAACTCTATAAGCAGGCTGGCTGAAATGTAGGGATGCACTGATACCGCAGCGAAGGTTTAAGGTAATAAGGTTTTTTCACTTGAATTGCAATTTCTGTTAATTTTGAAGATTACCTTGAAGTTGCTGGTGTACGATTTATTATTCTAATAATAAAGAACAATTAAATAAATGTATATAAATGTATTTATTTGTCACATTTTGTTTGACAAAGTTAGGAAAGCAATGTTTAAGTCAAGCCTGATGTTTCCTTACGCATAAACGAATGATCCCAGTCACTTCCACACAGGGAGGCATACAGCGTAATAATTAAACACTGGTATCAGATCGGTACTCGGTATCGGCATAGTATACCCAAAGCCCAGGTATCGCTATCGGTATCGAGACTGAAAAAGTCAGATCGGTGCATCCCTGTGAAGGAGGAAAGTTATGTCGTTTTAAGAATTTAAACAAATGACCGCTTGTGTAATCTTTCTGGAGCAGACAGTCTGAAAATGACATGTACAGTACATATATTATGTTTTAAGCATGGAATTATGGAAAAGCTAGATCCTTTCAGTTTTCCATAACTACGCGCTGCATTTACAGATGACATGACATGAAGACCTTTGTAAAACAAACACAAACTTGTCATGGTTTCCCCTTCCATGCTTAATCACTGAGGGGGTTCCAGAGGTGTTTCAGGTGGTCCTTGAGAGGACTTGATGGTCGAAGGAATTATGTACCTATGTGTACAACAGCTGCTTGAATGGAGTTTTCCCCGTCATAACTTTTGTCTTCCCACCTCGTGTAAACAGTAACTTAATAGTAGTATATGAACGGCTCAAATGATCCTTCCTGGAACTAAATCTGATCAAGTGGTGGTTTGAATCATAAACATTTCTGAGATCAGAAGAGACATAAACACTATCAGGTATTTCCAAAAGGCAGTCTCTAGATCCACAACAACTAATACAGATAAGATGACAACAAATGTTCAACCAGAATGTCACAGGCTGGTGTCCGCCGTCTTCATCTTTGGAGCACTGACACAGTTGGGTAGTGTTGCCGTGTCCGACTGGGCGTCCCTGCAGAAGAACACAGCGGGGTTTTTACAGGCCCACATCGCCACCTCTCCCCCACCTCCTCCTCCTCCTCCTTTTCCGGGACTTGAACTGGACAGACGGCCGTTATTATTCACCCCTACGCGACTCACGTAGCGGTCCCTTATCCTCTCTGCTTGGTTGTGCCGAACCTCGCGGTTCTGCGTTTGGCTGGAGAGGTACGCGGCAATGTTTCTGGTCCGATAGCCCTCCTCTCTGCTCCGCCCCAGTAACATGGATATATTGGGGTTCCTCAGGGCGTAGATCAGAGGGTTGATGGCTCCGTTGGCCCAGGCTAGCCAGATGGCCACGGTGTCCATTGCGGGGTTGAACGTGTAGTCCCCCAACGCTGTGACCAACCCCATTAAACAATACGGCCCCCAACAGAAAATGATGAAAACGATCATAATCAGAACTGTGGTGGCTGTTCGCATCTCACTGTAAAATCGCAGCAAGTATGCGTACGTGGTCACTGGTCTGACTCGGATTTCAGAGAGACGAACTGTCTTACAGATGTTATAATGGCAAAAACACATTAGGGAGAAGGGCAGTAGATAACATACGACAATAAGGCAGATGCTATAAGCTGTCCCCATGCGTGAGGTCCCGGAGTGGAACACGTACATACAGTGGTAGAAACCTTGCTTGTGGATTTCTGTAGGTGTTGGGATTAACAGATACCAAGGCAGAGAGAAAATAACTGCAGTTAACCACACGGCTATCAACAACTGAGTCGCTTTCTGGCGCCCTATTTTAGCCTGTGGCTGTCTGACTATGGCGTAGTACCTGTCAAAGGAGATCAGAGTCATAGTCAGGGTGGAGATGATGCCAAAGCAGGTGTTGAAAAAGCCGTTGGCCACGCAGAAACGATCCCCGAACATCCAGACGCCGTCCTTACTGAAGAGCATGACGAAGGAGAACGGCAGACACAGAACGGCGGTGAGGAAGTCGGACAACGACAGCGACATGATGAAAGCGTTGGTCACCGTTCGGAGCTGCCGGTGTTTGATGATGACGATGACGACTGCCGAGTTGCCGAGGCTGGAGAGGAGGAAGATGGAGAGGAGGACCAGGGCCTGCGTTGCCACCGTGATGCCCTGCAGGACAGAGTTGCTCTCGGCGGCGCTCAGCACCGACGGGGTCGACACCTGATGGATGAGACCGAGCTCGCTCCCTCTCTGGTCTCTGAATGTCGACAGGTTTCCTGTGTTTCCCACTGTGGCCTCTGTGGTGGCGGTCACTAGGCTGGTCACTATGGAAACGACCCTAAAGAACCCAAAAAAAAAAATCATCAATCAGCATAGTCTGGATACAATGTTCTCACAGCGCTTCATGCATACCCTAAAAATTAAAAGCTTTTCTTTAGACAAAAAAAAGAAGAAAAAAAAAACAGTATCTGTGGCTGTCGCACTTTCATTGGAAAAGAGTCGGCACAACACAGTCTCACAGCAGTTCGTGAAATAGTCACGAAATTTTATCTATTTGATTCGTGTACATAGACACCTAGTGACACTCAGCACGACTTTCAACAATGTATTTTTCGTGCATTTTCCTACAGATGTCCAGCAACACGTGTCAATTCCCGCTCCAGTCTTTTCAAAATAAAACTACTTAGTTGGGTGTAGGAATAGATCGACTTAGTTAGGCTTAAATAACAAAACTACTTGGTTAGGTTTAGGAAAAGCTCGCGATTTGGGTTAAAATAACACCGGAAGTGGCGTTCATTATTCATGATTCATTGGAAACTCACCCATATATGTTGAATGTCATGCTTGCCTGTAGACAAATTTCACAATTTTGCATTTTCAAATAGTCACGAAACTTAATCTATTTGATTCGTGTACACAGACACGAATTTCACTTTTTTTCATGACGCTCAGCACGACTTTCAACAACGATTTTTTTGTGCGTTTGTCTAGCAACACGACGCATGTGTCAATTTTCCGCCCCAGTCTTTTCAAAATAAAACTACTTAGTTGGGTTTAGGAATAGATGGACTAGGTTAGGATTAGGCAACAAAACTACTTAGTTATCTTTAGGAAAAGATGACGGTTTTGATTTAAAATAACTTAAGAAGTGCTGTAACTTAGGTACGGAAGTTACGTGACAAATAAATCAACTTTGACTTTTGGTTTCACACGACACATGAACACCGGTCTCCTGGGAGAAAGTCCTGTGTTTTTTTTCGCTTTTTATACTTACAAATTGATTTTGTGCTGACCATCACAGAAAAAATGTGAAATTCATGTCTATGTACACGAATCAATTCATTAAATCTGGTGACAATTTCACAAACTGCTGTGCGACTGCGCTGGTTGGCAACACGAGGCTTGTTTTTTCGGCCGGATCATTTAAAAAAATCTAGTGTAGCTTACTTTTGCTAGTTTCTCAAGTTGGCCCACCCTGCCTTTAACATTACAGCTGTATAAAGAGAAAAGGTATGAATTTGTATACCGTAAACCAGTTAGTGGAGGTATACCTTGATATCCAGTCTGAAATGAAATAGGCAGGAATAGAAACGAGTAGTGTGGCTGGGTTCCTTCAAAATAAAATATTGAAAATGGAGGTTACTATGTCAAATCCAATATCACACCACAGTGAATTATGCAGTGAATTTGATATTAATGTAGATTTGTAGATTGTTCTGGAACATGCCAGAGATTATAGATATTTATTGTTTCATGTCCTGGGGGAGTAGTTTTCAGGAATTTGTAACTGCACCACTGACGCTGTAGGACTGATATCAGCTTTTTCTACATTTGATATATTAAATCACTCCCCCTTGCTAATTGCATCTCTGATGAAATTAGCTAGTTTCTCTATTTAGAAAGTTAAAAATAAGTTTGTGTCAGCTATAAGTCACTGTAGCTCCAGGAAAGGGTGCATCGACGCTGTAGCAATTCCTTCTGTTGAGTGGAATTTGTGGATTACTTGCGTACCTCAAGTAATTCAACCAGTTGCCACATTCTGGAGCCACTCACATGCAAATTTGCTCATTTGAATTTCAAAGCAGAAAGGAAAGATGGATGAGTGGATGGACAGAGTGAATTACCTCGGCACAACAGGTGAAGCAGTGCCCAGCTGGCCGGTGAAGCTTGGACCCGAGGTGTCAGCTGTGTAGTTGGTGCCACTGCTGCCCCGCAGGGCCGTGCTACCGGGCGAATCCATCGACGAGGCACAAAAACAGCACAACAAAAGTCATCCCTCGTCTCACACGCATCCATTCAGATTACAGTCAGCCCGTGTCGGTTTCATGGGTTCAAACGTAGCTGCTGAAAACTCCTCCTCAACCATTTGTAGTTTTCTATTTTCATTATCTCCGAATTCATCAACAGAAGAAAGGAAAAAACGAGAGGAAGTCAAATCTGTGTTCATAGGCTGACGTAATAGTGCAATATCTAGGATTTAATAATGACAGTAGTGGGTCGTCCTTTTACCACAAGGTTGGTGGTTTGATCCCAGGCTCCTACTGTCCACATGTCAAAGTGTACTTGAACGAGACACTGAAACCCAAGTTTGTCCCAGAGTGCTTCACAGCAGCCCACTGCTCCTAAATGCTTAGGATGGGTTAAATGCAGGTCAGATTTCATGTATGTACCTTTCTGTATATGATGACACTAATATATTTTTTTCCAAAATAAGATCAAAATATGTAGAATAAAGCCTGACCCTTTTTAATATGATAGATACCAATGTTTTACAGCACTGTTGAAAACACACAGTTGCTTTGTATGAGTACTTATAATGTCAATCATGCTTCATCGTTGTAACAGCTACAGGCGATGTCATTTGTAAGCTATACAACTCCCCAGGGACCTTCTTCTATTGAAGCCCAGCTCTCTGGGGTTAAGAGGTCACTGACTTTCTGCCATACATGATCCACAGGAGCCCATCATACAAGGGGATTATTATCTAGAATTTAAAACTCTGATAGAATGTCATTGTTTGTTTATCACATTTTTAGGATGCTCTTGTTTTTGCTATAATTCTCTTAGTGTAATTGTATTTGATATGACATTTTTACATATACACTTGGCAATTTTTGTGGCATATTTGGCCAAAATATGTGCTTCACATTTTGTTTGTTAACTAAATTACATTCATTGTAAAATGTTGCCATATTATGATAAATATTAAACTGCATAATACTTGATACAGGTGTTACTAATACTGTAATAATGTAGCTAGTGATTTGTAAATGACAGTAGGCCTATTTATCCTACTATAGTCTGAAATATTAAAAAAAAAACATTTTGCTATAAGCTAATTATCATTTGCAGCTGTTTTAGGTTCAGCCTGATGTTACCAAAACAAAGACCCCAAAACTCACTGTTTCTTTACCAGAGCAGTTCAGTACCTCACCCGGAAGTTAGCTATTTGTTTACATTCCGTCAAAATAAACACCGCCCAGAGTCGTATTGACATGTTGTTAAGGCATGTTTGCTAAATGTGCATAAATGTCCGTTATTCGGCTGTGAGGCGTGGTTGATTTATCCCCTCTGGTCCTCGTGTTTGGTCATTTAGTGACAACGCGTCCACAGTGACCTCCACACGAACAAGCTAATGGCTCTCCATCAGTCCAGTGGTGAAGCTCCAGACGCTGCTTCTCCTCATGTTCTCCTCATGCTCCGTACAGCGGCTCCTCTGGAGGAGCAGACAACAGGCTGCACACAGAAGAAAGCCTCGCTGTATTCACACCTCCGTGTCGTTATAATGTCAGCAGCCTTCTGTGGGCAGATTGTGTTGTTCAGGTTTCGGCCTTTGTTTGTAATCCTTCGTTAGGAGGAGAGGAGAAGAGGAGAAAGTCCATCTCTGGTTCCTTCAGCTGCTCTTCACCGTCGCTGAGAGAGAAAACACCACCAGCTGCTCCACCCTGATGATCTCTGTTAGGAGATATTAACACCAGCCTGCTTCTGCTCCTGCTCCTCTACATCTCCATTAATAACAGATATGAAATCAGACCAGCCCAGCTGCACTAAGACCAGGTGAGAACGCAGTTCTGCTCATCAACTCTCTCTCTCTCTCTCTCTCTCTCTCTCTCTCTCTCTCTCTCTCTCTCTCTGTAACTGTCTCTCTCTCTCTCTCTCTCTCTCTCTCTGTAACCACGCCTTCCATATGAACGTGCAGACGTGTGACGTTTAATGCAGTTGCCATGGTAACTGGTGATAGATTTTTGCATCTATGTCCCTGTAAAATGACATTATAAGGTGTTTACAAAAGATACTGTTGATGCAACGCACTGGATGCAGTCTACACACACACTGTATAAGATTTGACCAGTTTGGTGGTGATTCTCCAGGAGAGTGTCATCACAGCTGGTTGGTCCTGACTGGTACTACTGGTCTACAGCTGTAGGCCCACAGAGCTGGATCAGATTTCTGAGGCTAGTAAACTATATATATACAAGATAACATGCTGCAAAAATGCTGTCAGACCAAGAGCAGCGTATTTCTGAATTAAAATAGCGAAGCCATTGTCATCCATTGTGTGTCTTCAGCAGTGTTTTGATGGTTATAGTGCTTTTAGACCTGTCTTTTTTTATCCAGCTTTACCACCATGACATCCATGTTATGAAGTCTTGACCCTGAGATAACGGCAGCTGTGAAGTGACACTGGGATCGGCTGTCTTTGCTGTTTTATATCCTTCTACCTCATGTATATAAAGCAACCTGTTACACTTATAATTCCATATTTATTTATTCCAGCACCCTTTGCGCTCTGCACCATTGTACTATTGTCTTACTGTCTACAAATTTCATTGATATAATATTAGGGCTGTCAATCAATTAAAATAGTTAATCGTGATTAAAGTGTATCATAAAGTCTGTAAAGGGGAGACTCGTGGTTACCCATAGAACCCAATTCACATTAATGTGTGTGTTAATTACAACTCCCATTCGTTGTCCTTGTTTTCAACTGTGATGTCTATATCTATGTCTATTTCTGTGCAAGTACATTGAGAGTAACAAAAACCGGAGTTAAATTCCTTGTATGTGTGCACACTTACTGTGTGAATAAAGCTGGTTCTGATTCAGATTCTTTGTCATGGTCACATTACAGCAGCTCCAGCCACAGTCAACATATGCGGTCCTAACATGGTGTTGTAGCGTTTACCTGATCTCTAGTGCAGTGCAACCACTGCATGATACTGAGAGTGGAGGTTCTGTCTGGACTTTGGGAACACATATATGTGATAAAATATTCATAACTCAAGATAAATTTCATCATTTTTGGTCGCTTATGTGGTTAACTTTTGGACTAAAATGCCTCATTAATCTAGAACTCTAGAATTTAAATGTTTTGGTCTCCGTCCACTAGATCAAATAATATCTTTGATACAATAATAATTATTTCTCTGCTTTTGTTAGTGTTTTTCCCATACTCCATATACTGTTATCAGTGTTGTAATGTTATTGTTGTTTTAATAAAGTCGTTGCTTTCCTGTTTGTGCTACCTCAGTTTCATCTGCAACCCAACTGGACTACCGGTATGCACACACTGTAATAAACTGGAAACACACTATTACATTGGGGAATCTACAAGTACACAATCTTCTAAATAATTACTAAAGATCAACAGGAATAATAGAGAGAATTTCGTTGCTGTTGTTTTTTAGTTTTATCTATTTATTTTTTTGCCAATCTACTGCTTCCACACTCTACTCCAGCAGGCGGCGGTAATGTGCCTCTAAACTGATTTGTCAACCACCAATAAACACTAAAGAAGAAGAAGAATATTTCCGTCCTCATCCGGTTTGCTTCTACCAGATGAAACTACTGAGTGCAGCACTGAGGAGATAAACCTGGTTTTAATCATTATTGGTCACACCATGGGTAAGTTAGCTTTTAATTTTCACTTTTCATCTGTTGCTAGTCAGCTTGTTAACATAGTTTGACCGCAGCGTCGCACATCATAGTGAGGTTTTAACAACGTTAGCTAAGCTAGCTGGGAACTAGCTAGTTTAGCTAACAACATCCCTCTGCACTCTGGCTGTAACCATGGATGTATCACTGGCTGTAACGTTACCAGCCCACATTACTCAGTAGGAGATATCTCAGTGGATTCATGGCAGTTTAAACACCGACCAGTGGAAGTAATATATTGTGTTGTTCCAGCAGCAGTCAGATGTTTTTAATGAACACTTTTAGATGTGGCATCTTTGTTTATCATGTCTCAAATGGCTCTTTATGGTGTTATTTATTTGTTGTACTATGTATTTATATTTGAGTTGTACTGTGAATGTAATGTCTATATTGTTTACCAGTGTCAGTGACTGCTGTCTAACTTGTCTGTATGTCCTTGCAGCTGTGGCCATGACTTCAACGTGTCCAGGCACGTACTGTGGCAGGATGATGGTCAATGGATCAGTGGAGGGAGAGTGTGGTGTGAGTACTGAACAGCATCAGATGGGTCACGTTATGTGTGGGGCTGTGGAGCATTATAGAGGATGGACCCTGCTGAAATTAAAAATAAATAAATAAATGACTCGATAGATATGTCATTAAATGCAGCAAAATAATATTAAAATAAATGAAGCCATTAATTCATAAAATGTGACATAAATTTATATTTCTGTTTTAATTTGCTTCTTTATTTATTTATCTTTGCATTAATTCCCTTATTTATTTATTTACTCTTCTGATTAATCTTAATTATTTTTATTAATTAATTTATATTTGTATGTATTTATTTAGGTATTTATGCATTTATTTATTTATGCACGATATACTGTACATAATACATAAATAAATATATACATATAAAAATAAATATTAAATAATTAAATAAATAAAAAATAAATGCAAAATAAATAAATACATTTATTTATAATTAAAAATAAATACATAAACAAATAAATACATGTATTTATAATTGAATTAATAAAAATAAATACATACATAAAAGAGGAAATTAAACAAAAGAGTAAATAAATAAGGGAATTAATACAAAGATAAGTTTGTACGGCCTCGACTCCTCTCCTCACGTCTTAGTCCCTCCCACGGGAGATGCGAGCGGAGGAGGCGAGGACGAGACGTGAGGAAAGGGGAGACAGGCATTTAGCAAATGAGACACCGTTGCCTTGGAGCCGTCATGTTAAAGCCATGTCAGTTAAATATGACGTGTGGCACAGCTGCATCAGCTGTCCATTGTTTTGTTATAGGCCTACCGCTGTATTTTATGATGTCTGTCAGTTGAGCAGAACAGTGTTCATGACAACTTATAGGTTATATTTACTATTACTAACTGAATTCACAACGTGACGTAATGTAACAAGAATGAACGGATGTCGGATTTTTTTTTAACACAGACATTACAGCCTTTATATATCATGTTGTGTGAAGCATTACAGATGTTTGCATGAAAAGTACTATACTATACAAATAAAGAGGGACATTATTTATACTGTATATGATTGAATGATATATATATATTATCCTACACACAACACACAAGAGAAAATACGAAGTGTGGCTGTTGGGCTGACAGTGAGTTTCTGTGGGTTGTTTTCTAATCCTAGCATGTGTGTCTGTCCTGCCAGGTTTGTCCTCGTGGAGAGCGAGCCAACCTCCAGAATGTGTGTGAACGCTGCACTGAGTCCCCTGAGCTCTACGACTGGCTCTATCTGGGCTTCATGGCCATGTTACCCCTAGTGCTGCACTGGTTCTTCATCGAGTGGTACTCTGGAAAGAAGAGGTGAGGCCACACAGGACTACACGCACGCACACACACACACACACACACACACACATTTCCACGATTCTCAATACCAAATTCAATACCACGGTAAAATAAAAAAAAGGAAAATTATGAGGTATAGCTCAAAGACTGTAAGAAAACAGCAGAGGCTGAACACGCACACAAAATAAAACAGACACCCAGAATGACTAGTATTTCTGTTGTGTGATCTCGTGTTGTTCTGTGTGTTCAGTTCCAGTGCTCTGCTGCAGCACATCACAGCCATGTTGGAGTGCAGCGTGTCAGCTGTGGTCACCCTGCTGGTCACAGAGCCGGTGGGAAAGCTCAGCATCCATTCGTGTCGGGTCCAGATGCTGTCAGACTGGTACACCATGCTGTACAACCCCAGTCCAGACTACATCAACACGTTACACTGCACCCAGGAGGCCGTCTACCCGCTGTAAGTACTGACTACGTAACAGGGGCTTTTGAAAACCTGGGCAGAAGAAGTCTTTGAAACCACATTTAGATCTTGGAAAATACAATATATGAATTAGCTCCATATGTATTTAACTCTCTTTCAAAAAAAAAAAAGATCTTGCAAAAAGGAAAATAAAACTTCAAGGAAACATAATTTAAGCTTGGGTAGGTAACATTGGAGAAACCAGAAAGAATAAACTAGATTATAAAATGATCCAACCTAAAAACCCAGCCCAGTGTTGCCAACTCTTTTCCAATGAAAGTAGCTAGCAGCACTAGCTCCAGAAGTCCCTAAATCTAGAGAGAAAGTCAACAAGTCCTCAACACTGACAGTCCGTCCCTTCAGGCTTCCGTCCAAAGACACTCCCCAAAATTATCATCATGAACATAAACAACGAACATGGCTATTGTTAGTAGCTTGTGGAAGACTGGTGAAGCACAATGAGTGCATAGGCAGGTAGACAGGTACAGTAAGTAGGCAGACAGACAGGCAGGTAGCTGTTTCATACGGGCCGAATGAAATGATTGGACGGGTTTATTACAGTCCTGCGACAGCCACAGATACCAGATTTTTTTCTTATTTTGTCAGAATATTTGATTTATTGATTGCTGTCGGGATGTAAAGAAGATTTTAAATAATATGACAATGTTTTCTTTAGTGTATAATCACCTGATAATAAGAACTGTGTTTTTGTTAGCTTAGAATGAGCCGTTTATATCTACATAGAGAGTGGGTTTTCTTCACAGAGCCGGCCACCATGTTTCTACAGTAGCCCAGAACGGACAAACCAAACACTGGCTCTACTTACCTGTCACGTTTTTGCGTCGGCCGTCGTAGCTCTCCTACACACTTGGCACACGGGGGAGGTTTTAGTTGGTTGCAATCTCAACCTCACCGCTAGATGCCGCCAGATCCACATTGCACCTTATATATCTAAGTGTTGTTCATTCAAATATCGGGGACAGTTTTATAGAAACTCTGTGTTGTCGTTATCATTGTCAACCTCAAATATGCTCATGTTTTCTGATATGTCTGAGTCTATCATGTACCCTCTAGTGCAGGGGTGTCAAACTCATTTTAGTTCATGGACAACGTACAGTCCAGTTTGATGTCAAGTGGGTCGGACCAGTAAAACCATTGCTTAGTAAACTATAAATAACAACACCTCAACATTTTCCTTTCCTGTTAGTGTAAAGAAGTACAAGAACATCCTGAAAACGTCCACAATTAATGAAAAATCCACCCCAAACTAGGAATAGAAGTGCATTTTATTGCAAAATTAATGAATGGAATTAATGATTAATTCTGACTTTAAAAAAGTCATACATTTGACTTAATATCAATAACTTTGGCTCACTATGTCAAAATTTAGACTTTTTTAACTTAAAATCTTGACCTAATTCCTATAAAAAGTCATAAATGTGACAAAATATCTCAAATTTAAAAAATGAAAATCCCATTCTTTTGACATTTAAGATTCATAACTTTGAGTCGTATCTTTTAAGTTCGACTCCCCGAGTTTAAGTCAAGTCAAGTTTAACTTAATTCTCATAATTATGACTTCCTATGATGATAATTCTTACTAGTATCTCATAGTTTTGGTGTGCAAGGTCATTATTCTGACTTAAAAAATCATAAATTTGACTTAATATCAATAACTTTGGTTTATTATGTGAAAAATATATATATATTTTTTAACTTTTTAACATTTTGACAAAGTATCTCAAAAGTGATGCTTGAAAAATGAAAGTCTCATACTTCTCTGCAATTTTTACACTGTGCAAAATCATCCAGTGAGCCGGATTGGACCCTTTGGCGGGCCAGTTCTGGCCCTCGGGCCTTATGTTTGACACCCCTGCTCTAGTGTATTGTGATTTTAGTATATTACCGTCTTTGACTGACTCTTGTTTGTCTCCTCCTCAGCTATACCATTGTGTTAATCTACTACGCGTTCTGCTTGGTGCTGATGATGCTGCTGCGTCCTCTGTTGGTGAAGAAGATAGCGTGCGGTCTGGGCAAATCTGACCGCTTCAAGAGCATCTACGCCGCTCTCTACTTCTTCCCCATCCTCACCGTGCTGCAGGCCGTGGGAGGAGGACTGCTCTGTGAGTACTGAGATCACATCCGACCGGTACCGATGTTTGACAGTTGTGTTTTCCTGGTTCCATAAAGGAGTATATTAATGTGATTATGACCAAATTACAGTTAAGATAACGACGCTTAATTGGTGTAGGTTGAACTGTGCAGCTATGAGTGACAGTTTGTGTGTTTCAGACTACGCGTTTCCCTACATCATACTGGTCCTGTCTCTGGTCACACTGGCTGTTTACATGTCTGCCTCTGAGATACAGGTAACAACACTCACTCACTCACTCTGTGCGCTTCTGATATGTAGCAGATTAAAAAAAATATCACCTGTCATTTGAAGTCATTTTGACCTTGAAATCTGATGTTTGAATGATCACAGTAATCACAGACCTCTTCAGGGTTTAATCATGATACATTAACATTAATAATAACATTTATGAATGTATTGATTTAATTGTATTACACTTGAATTGTGCTTTTAAAGAAGTTGGAAAAAAAAGATGTAAGATTCAATTCTGAATTAATCATTTTTTTAAGTGAATCTCAAAATTATTTATTTAAAAAAGGCTTTTTAATTATATTTGTTATTTCATTTACTACATACATGCAGTTCATTATATTCTTGCTCAAAAACATTCTCATTTCATTTTACCTTCATTTAAAGCTGTGGAGTCCAACCCACAGAGCAGCAAACAGAGCTGTGATTGGCCACCAACATACTGTTTACTGCATTATTTGGAAGCTGATCTCCCAGTATGATTCATTCTGACCTGTTTCCTCTATGTGTTTCTGTGCTCCCCCCTCCGTCACCACAGTCCTTTAAGAACCTGATTGCTAAGAAGAAGCGTCTGGTCGTCCTGTTCAGCCACTGGCTGCTCCACGCCTACGGCATCATCTCCATCTCCCGACTGGACAAGCTGGAGCAGGACCTGCCGCTGTTGGCCCTCGTGCCCGGTCCCGCCCTGTTCTACATAGCAACCGCCAAGTTCACCGAGCCCAGTCGCATCCTGTCCGAGGGCGGCAACGGACACTGACGGAACCCAACGCGGATACGGCTACTAGCGCTGAGCCACCAGTAGACTGACAGCAGGGTGATACTGAGGGTTTTGAATGGGCTCCAGTTTCTGGGCTGATGTGATCAAACTTCAACCAGTTCAACGACCAGATAGTGATGACATCATGAGATGTTATTTAACATTGGGGGAAACAACTTCATGATCATGATCGACTCCAAATGCTGTGCAAGTAGAGGAACTGTTAAAGTTGGACAATAAGATATGATAACTAACCCTAGGTGTTGTATATTTAATGTAGTTCCATTCAGGATTTCTAAGCAGGACCGATGGTCTCGGCTAAACGCCAACTTATTTAAATAGTTGATCATGCAAATCTTCCCGTGAGAGTAAGACTTCACGAAATGGAAACTAGCTCTTCACTATCATGTTGGTACAATCCATGTTGAGAGTTGTTCACATAACTGTTTACATTTCATGTTAGCATGGTTAAAACTAGGGCTGTCAATCGGTTGTCCATAGTTAATCACTATTAATCGTACATTTTATCTGTTCAAAATGAACCTTAAAGGGCGATTTGTCCAATATTTAATACTCTTATCAACATGGGAGTGGACAAATATGCTGCTTTAATGTATGTATGTATATATTCATTATTAGAAATCAATTAACAACACAAAACAATGACAGATATTGTCCAGAAACCCTCACAGGTACTGCATTTAGCGTAAAACAATATGCTCAAATCATAACATGGCAAACTGCAGCCCAACAGGCAACAACAGCTGTCAGTGTGTCAGTGTGCTGACTTGACTATGACTTGCCCCCAAACTGCATGTGATTATCGTAAAGTGGGCATGTCTGTAAAGGGGAGACTCGTGGGTACCCATAGAACCCATTTACATTCACACATCTGGAGGTCAGAGGTCAAGGGAACCCCTTTGAAAATGGCCATGCCAGTCGCATAAGTTAGCGTAAGTTTGGAGCGTTATTTAACCTCCTTCGAGACAAGCTAGTATGACATGGTTGGTACCGATGGATTCATCAGGTTTTTCTAGTTTTATATGATACCAGTATCTTCTCTCTAGCTTTAAAACTGAGCCCGCTACAACCTAAAAATCCCAAGTTGTGTTAAAGAAATTAGTGGCGTTAAAATGTATTTGCGTTATTATCGCGTTAACTTTGACAGCCCTAGTTGCAATGGTGATTGTAATCATTCTAAGTAGATTCATCTATCAATAGTTTTTAATCAATTCTCATATAGTCCATAACAATAATGACAAAAGCCAACTACAGACCATCTTGTGATGAGGATCACACACCATCTGCAACACATAATCAAGGCCAGGGGTGTAGATTTGGGAAGCCAATGGCCTCTTCCCCACTTCCTGTTCTCCAACCTCCTCTGTGGTAGTTCCTGCTACAGCAGGTGTCTCCAGGAACACATTTAGCCATGATGACTCACAAGGTGAAAACAATAGCAGCCACACGCTGTCGCAGCTGGTGATGACAAGTTACCACACAGTGATGTCTTTAAACCAGGGGTACTCAAACCTGTTGTGGGCCAGGGACCCCCTTACAGGGGAGAAAATGTAGCAAGGGCCCCCCCCATAATCATAACACCGATTAAGCATAGTGCTTTCTACCATTTACACTCTTTGATGCCATTGGGAACTATTTGTATTCTAAACTTTTCAACCTAAATACTTCAGACCTGTTTGATAATGATAAACAGAAACACATTTCAGTTTGAATCATGTTATAACTGTCGTCAGAATTTCTCAATTTATCTAGATTGCTCTTAGCGTCACTTGGCGATGCGGACTGACTCAAATATTCCTCCATGCTCTGCAGCTAGCGAGCTGGCTAATAAGCTAAGCTAAGCAGCAGGAACGGTTCGTTGAGTGAAGTGACTGATTCATGACAGATTGACGTGACGTGTCACAATCAGATCAGAGTTTCAAACGTGGGCGGGAGTAATGGACACAATATGCTTTTTTTATTGGTGCAAATGGTCCCCATCTGTAGATATGTACTTTTTAATGATAAAGCACGAGTCCCCGGACCCCACTTTGAGAATCACTGCTTTAAACCTGCAGTAGGCAGTATATTATTATAACATTTCAACATATTGTAATTCAAGTGTTCTGAGAGATAACTAGACTTCTGCTCCTCCTCATGGCTCTGTTTTCAGGCTTTAAAACAATCTAGCCCGTGACGGGAGACTTTTATCAATCACAGGTCATTTCATTGAGAGAGAGCGTTCCTATTGGCTGTGCTCCGGTCATGTGACGGGTACTTGGCGTTCCTTCAAGAGCTTTCCAACATAGCTGCCTGGTCACAAACTTTCTCATTTTACAGCTAAACTGTGCACTACAAGATGATTCTGAAAACATTTGAGGCGAGAAATAGACATTAACGTAACAGAATATTGATTCATATTTCATCAGCGCTGCCTAGTTTGACCGTTTGGTCGGAGTTCGCGAGTGATTGACAGCCGGCTCTCATAGACAGCAGACCTCAGATCAGCTGTTACTGCTTGTTTCCCTCCGGTCTGTGAAATCTTGCAGATGTCGTTAGGAGCACCGGAGGACACAGAGGCACATGATTTTTTTTCAGGTTACCTGTCTCATGTTCTACTGTCACGATATAGCGACCGTTTTTTAAAAATAACTTATTTGAATCATATTTGCTCCAATCTGCCTACTTCAGCTTTAAATGACTCATTTAGTTTGATCAACGGTCCAAAAACCCCAAATAGACTTACAGTGAACCTAAAGCTCCCAGCAGAGAAGCTGCGACCACACCGGGTTCGGTATTTTATAAATGTACTGAACATGTTCTGGTACTACATCATACCGAGTTCAGATCCTGTTTTTGGAGAATCATATCTTAAAGTCACTATTCAGGTCTCACCTGTCCGTCTTTTATTTATTTGACATTCTCCTAGAGTGTTGAGACATGTTTGCCCATCCTGTACATTTTGGTTGTAAATATAGAAAATGTTATGGATGAAGATTGATGGTGCGCTGGTTGTGGTGAAGAGATTCACTGGGCCTCATGTACACAAAGTGCAATAGAAGTGCACCTCAGCCCCGGCTTGTGCCGCTCATGTATTCCCATTACATTACATCGGAGTCCCAGAGCTGAGCGTCCATTTCTCTGGAAGACAAATCCCTGGCTATCTCAGAATAATCCAGTCCTGAAGGTATTTCCATCCAAGACTCTTCAGACCATCTGGATTAAAAAAAACATTCTGAAGGGTTGGGGATATTAACCAATTAACAAAATGATAATGTTAAAAAACACATCTTAATGTAAATCAAGATTGTAGCGATAAATGACCTATGACCTTGCTCAGTTTGTCTTTTTTCTTATAACTTGTGTGGATGTTTCAAGGATTGCCAGGGAGTTCTCTTTCCCACTAACACATCTGATAATATATAATAGAGACACAGGTTAGGTGAGGGCAAACATGTAAATAGTGTCACTGCTGTGTACTTTACTTAATTATGTTTGAACTAAAGATACAATAATACACTGAGATACATAGAAGCTTTGATGCTTATGTGATGCTGTTAGTTTTGTCCTTCTGAAGCTGCTAATGTATTATATATATATATCATGTATATTATTGTAAATGCTTGTAAATATTAGTGTTCAGTAGGATTTGCTACATGCACACATGCTCAAATTAGAAATAAATGTTTCACAACAGTGCGCGGTGTTTTAAAGGTCAGTGTACCTACCTGTATAGTGTCACGTGATCTGTATCTAGTATTGAATCAACATGAGCTCAAACCTCAAGTATTTATGAGTCTCTTAATTATACAGTCTACCTGCTGTCAGAGTCAAACCAGCACTGTGCTCTCCTGAAGGCTGACATGTCCTGCACTTCCTGAAGTAAACAGCACGCTGATGTCATTGTATAAGGGGGACATTTCACTGCCTCATGCACATCTAGGGTTTTCAGCACTTTCTGTATTAGAAAATAAAATGCTGAATGTGTCACACACACAGGTTTGCTGTCGTCTCTTCGGTAAAGTGGAGCCACCTTGTCAGCATTTGCTACAGCATGGCCTTCCTTATTTCATTTTTATTGTAAAGTATATTGCAAGACATTTAATATACTTACCTTCTGAACCTGTCTTCCTACTATTTTCCCTCCTTCTTTTTCTTATTTTCTTTGCCACTCATGAATTCGTCAACTTTTGGAACCAAAGACAATATTTAAAAAAATAGTCTGACAGAAATGTGTTTTTGTTTTCATTGGAAATGTGTTATGAGACCGTTAATTCATGAACCAGCTTGTTCCTCCCAACTTGTTGAACTAGGGCTGTCAATAGGTTAAAGTAGTTAATCGCGAATAATCTCAAATTAATCACACATTTTTTGTTCAAAATGTACCTTAAAGGGAGATCTGTCAAGTATTAAATACCCTTATCAACGTGGAATTGGACAAATATGCTGCTTTATTGCAAATGTATGTATATATATATATTATTGGAAATCAATTACCAACACAAAACAATGACAGATATTGATCCAGAAACCCTCACAGGTACTGCATTTAGCATAAAACAATATGCTCAAATCATAACATGGCAAACTGCAGCCCAACAGGCAACAACAGCTGTCAGTGTGTCAGTGTGCTGACTTGACTATGACTTGCCCCCAAACTGCATGTGATTATCATAAAGTGGGCATGTCTTTAAAGGGGAGACTCGTGGGTACCCATAGAACCCATTTACATTCACATATCTGGAGGTCAAAGGTCAAGGGACCCCTTTGAAAATGGACATGACAGTTTTTCCTCGCCAAAATGTAGCGTTAGGTTTGGAGCGTTATTTAGCCTCCTTTACGACAACATAGTATGACACGGAACACAAAACTGACTCGCACGGACGAGTAGCGCACTTTCGCAAGTGTGACACGTATGGAAGTGTTTTAAATAGTAGGTTTTATTGAAGATGCATGTGTTTGGGAAGTAGTGAGCATACGACTGGATAAATGAGACTTGGATTGTACTGCATGAGTCGTGTGAGAGTTTTTAAAAGGAAGTTTTGATATAGTTTTGCTTTTGTTGTTAAACGCGGCCCCCGTTTACTTCAATTCATCAAGACTTTCCTCCGTTTTTTAATTCTCTGTTCACCGTGGAGGCATGAGAGAAATTCTCTTCTAGAATTCAAGGTAACACGGGGTGAGGAATTGATATACAAATGGTAATTTGTTTTGGGTGAAGTTTCCCTTTAAATCTACGATCCACAGTGCATAAACTGTGACAAACAGGCGTTGCTGTAGAACTCAGTGACAACCAAAGAACATTTTTTAGGAACGCTCGCTTTTAATCACAGATCTTGCAACACATTTTGATTCAATATATTCCTTCGTAGCTTTGCATAAAACTCTCAGTGCAAAACACCTTATAAACAATAATTTATCTTCAAAATAATTCATTACATTGTCTTCAAACAAGAACAAATGCAGCATGTGTACAGTAAGTCAGTGGCGAGCGTAATGTACGTCACCATCTGTGATGATGTTTGCCCTGGAAAAACTTCTCTACTCAGTAGTAAACTTTAAAGTCAGTGTGATGACTACAGTTCAGTTCTTCTACAACAGTGTGTGGTCAGTTAACCTGGACATCTGCACATTCAAATAATACAATTCATAGAAGAGAAAAAAATATGTTCAAAAACTACCTGAGACTACCTGAAAAAAAAAAAATGAAAAGCTCAAATCAAACAAGAATCCACCTTCTGGTGCTCCCATACTGTTAGATATTCAGGTGTGTTTGATTCATTTTCCTTCAACCTGCCTTTGAAGAATTACTCTACATTCAAAACAATATCTAGTCTGATATTAGGGCTGCACGATTATGGCCAAAATGATAATCACGATTCGTTTTGATCAACATTGAGATCACGATTATTCATTGATTTTTGACAATATTTTGATTGCACTTTCACATTTAAATGAACGGCGCACTGCTTTCACTTCCATGCTGTGCTACATCCCCGTTAATGTACAAATCGGGGCTGCACCATGTTGGAAAAAAACTGAAATTGCAATTTTTTTCCTGCTATATACTGCATATTGCGATATGAAATGATGCATCAATCTGGTGCACTTTGAGAGCTAAATTAAGAGGCTGGATAAATAATTTTTATGCTCTTGTAAACACATTGGTTGTATAGATATGAATGGTGACGACAGGAAAAAAAGTAACAGCCACAGAGCGTGGTAAACGAGGCGAGCTCCAAGACGGGTCGGTGGGTTGTGGACATCGCCGCAGACCGAGGACGGTCCGCCCGGTTGAACGTCGCGACGAGAGCCACGTCCCTCCCTGCAGGGAGAGAGGGGGGACGCAGCGAGCATCGAGTCCACGGGCCCCGGGAAGCGGCGAGGTTGCGCGCATTTTAAAACGTCAATATTGCAGGCGATCGTGTTCATTTAATTGCAGGAAGTCAAAATCGTGCTCGCGAATAATATTTGATTAATTGTGCAGCCCTATCTGATATGATAATATTGACATCAGTATACTGAGTGGCTCTACGCATAAATAAACGTTGTGAGTGTCAGTCAGTCAGCTGAACTCTCCAGTGTAGCTACGTTAAGGGTCAGTGTGTCAGCGTCACACTGCAGCTCTGCAACAGGAGCAGAGATAAACTGGAAGACCAGTATCCAGTATGAAGGTTTAGTTTTTACAAAATGGAAGTTTTATCCCAATTTATCAATTTATCTTTCCATGAATGTGAGAAATCATTAATTGCATACTTCACATTTCTGTCAGTTCCCTTTAAATGAAGAAGGCTTCCAGCTGGATGTATAACCGATAACCGTGTGTTTCATCTGGTAGAGGGAGGAGGCTAATCCGGCAAGAACAGGCACCAAGACACAGAGAGCAGACGAGAGAAAGTTAGAGCTGCCGCCATTTTGGACTGAAAACGCTTATTATTATTTATAATATGTTATTGTTCAACACAGGCCATTTCAGTAGAATATGACAATAGAAGTAATTTAGTTTTACTTTTGTACGGCACTTTGTAACCGGACGTTTTACTGGCAGTCCGTTAGTCGCTTTCAGTCCAAAATGGCGGAAGCGTAGCTCTGCTGCTGGGCAGTTGCAATGGAACAAACTGACTTCCACTTCTCGGCGATATACGTTCTTTGCCTCTCCACAGCAAAAAAGTCTGTCCATTACTGGACGTAAATACCGGCTGAAATTCCACTATTGGAACAATATCAATAATTACGTTATCTCATTTATCAGCCATCAATACATTATGCATCCCTAGTATCTATTAAAAAAGTAAACATTTTACAGCAAAAAAAGGTTTCACAAGAACTTAACGTGTTCTGTTTGTCAGCTTTACATTCAGACACGGTTTCTTATGATTGATTATTGGAGTCATGTTACTGCTGCGTTTGTACACCCCAATAAACATACTGTATGTTAGCAAAGATCTTATTAAACATGCAGTAGACAGTATATTTTTGGCATCATTTGGCTAATATCCCTTAATAACCTTTCAGCATATTGTAATTCAAGTGTTCTGAGAGAAAACTAGACTTCTGCACCTCCTCATGGCTCTGTTTACAGACAAAATCTAGCCCCTGACGGGAGACTTTGACCAATCACAGGTCATTTCAGAGAGAGAGAGCGTTCCTATTGGCTGTTCATTCAACGGAGGCAGCTGTCAATCACTCACAAACTCAGATAAAACTTGGCAAACTAGGCAGCGCTGATCAAATATGAATCAATATTCTGTTACTGTAATGCCTATTTCTCTCGTCAAATGTTCTCAGAAACATCTTGTAGTGTACTGTTTAGCTGTAAAATGAGAAAGTTTGCTCCGGCTGGTGGGCGGTAATTGGTATTTCCTCAACTGATCTCAACATGGCATGATATTTATGCCAGAAATAGGCATTACAGTAACAGAATATGAATTAATATTTGATCAGCGCTGCCTAGTTTGACCGTTTGATCAGAGTTCATGAGTGATTGACAGCTGCTCAGAGACGGCAAGACACCAGCTCGGCTCTGATTGGTTGTTTTCCTCCGGTCTATGAAATCTTGCAGATGTCATTAGGAGCACCGGAGGACCCAGAGGGACATGATTTTTTTTCAGATTACCTGTCTCATATACTACTTTCAGGATATAGTGACCGTTTTATATAAAAATAATATTTTTAAATCATATTTGCTCCAACCTGCCTACTGCTGCTGCTTAAAGTGAAACCCTCCACACATAGACGTGTGCAGTTGTGTTTCCTGAGTGCTGGGCCTCCTGGCCTCCTCTCTGCAGCCTCTGATTCAAACAGAAACTAACCATTTCCCCACAATGTCTTCATGTTCCTTTAAATCAACGACGTCACCACTCCTGCTCCAGACCTTGACGGTCCTGAAGAATGGACCCAGCTTTGGATTTACTGACTCATCAACCATTTCTAGAAACCTGCTAAGCCACCATCACTACAGAGCAGTATAACAGCTGCCCCCCCACCCCCCTCTAAAAGCACAGATCCACTGCAGATTCCAATCCAAACATCCAATAGCATGAAATGAGTCCCGCATATGTAAGCATTAAAGAAAGAAAAACAGCAGGCTCCGACTCCGACCATCCGCTCTCATTACTTCTGGATGTAGATGATGATGATGCACAGAGTTCCCACCAGTCCCAGGGCCTGGATACCCAGGAACCAGAGCAGCAGCCAGAAGAACACAATCACTACCGGTTCCACTATCTTGTCCCCAAAGTACATCTGGCTGAAGCCCATCGCCCGCAGACACTTGTTGAGCATCCCGAACAGCGTCCCCATCCGCTCGCAGTCGTCCAGCTGAGGCTCTCTGGTGGTGGGGTCGTTCTCGTGGAGCCATCTGGCGCTGGGGTCACTGGGAGGTCCGGGTCGGGTCCGGCTGCCATCAACCTGTGGAGGGAAAAGGTCAGGACCGGTTATGAATACATATCCCACGCAATCACTTGGCAGTAAAATCCATATTAGTAATGAACAGCTGCCTAAACTGTTCATATTCCTCATTCAATAGTCATTGGGTGGAATGTATGTTGTGTTGTCAAGCCTTGTTCAAATCTACTATTACCAGTTATCATCTCTTCATACAACTATCATGACCTCCCATATCTAGTAACGGAAAGCGTGACACAGTTCCCAGCTGTAAATCTTACTGGAAGCTGAAAGTACAAGTTAACAGTAATTACAGTGACTTCCACATTAGAACATTATCTCCCTAGACAATTCCCAGAATGCATTGTAAAAAGCAGTGTGGTCACTTCCTCACTAAGTGCACTGACTAGAAGTGACATCACTACACTTCAGATTTAGGTGTGCCAGTTAGCGAGCTAGCGTAGGCCATATACTGACCTTTGTTATTGATTGATCGTTACCTTATCTAACCCATTATTCAGTTTATTAACAGCATTTAGCCTCCGCGAAATGTGAATGATCAAGTATGGAGGCAGCTACAGTAGAAACAGCTTGTACAGTTTATTCTTTCATCTTCAGGACACTAAATACAATCTTTGTTATTGTGGACAGACTTGTTGATGATGATGATGATGCAATCTTCTGAGCTATCACTGCCCCGTCTGTGTATAATGTAACTGAAGCAGTAATGCTGTAGCAGCCTGTAATCCCATTTCACTATATAATGATAGAACATCGTGAGACACGCCCCATCATGTCTGCCATGGTACACACTACAGTTGCTCTAAAGGCTGATTCATAGTCAAGTCAGGCGTTGTGGTAAAAACACCAGTCCTCCCATTCATTTGAATGTGGGTAGAGTGTTTATGCTGTGGTGGGGACCGCAGGGGGAAGCCGAAAAAAAAAACAGCAGCAGCCCTGTGGTGAAAGATTGAAACCGATTCAACTTCAGATCGAGGTCACGCTGCGGTGGCCAGTCACGTAACCGGCGATCAGGCTGTAAGACGCCCACGGGAAGAAGAACCTTGTAGCGTTCTACTGTTTACTCTGGATTCAGCTGTTAGTTCATTTGACTACTTTTAAGACATCATGATTTAAATGAGGGATATTTAAGTGTTCCTCCTGGGAAGTTGATTTACCTAAAAAAAAAAAATCATCCTCTGATTTTCAGACGTCTCTTTATACATCCGTGGCCACGGACTCGTTGGCGTTTTCAGTCCAAAATGGCGGCATCGCTACTGCAACGCCATCTAGCGGCTGTTGTCAAAAAAGCACCAGAGTTTCGCCTCTTTGCTTCTCTACTCTTTGTGGCTGCCCTGATGACCTTTCCGGAGCTGTACAACCCTGCCATGAGGGAGCACATAGACGTTAATTGTCTTGCAGGGTTTAAGTTAACAACATGATGTCACAGAAATGGGCCATTGAAGTGACACTCCCATGCCACCGCACATCCCTGCCCTCATCGCAGCAACGTCTGATTTGATGTGAATGCAGCCTTACACATTTCACCTGCTGACTTTCTGAACTGCTCACATACCATAAGGGAAATGACCTACTAGAAAGCAGCACAACTCCGGCTACACCCTGATAAGTGAATCTTACAGACAACAGTGAAATGACAAGTCATAAACTAAAACTTGGAACCTTCTTTCCAGGAAGGCGTTACCACTGTGAACTATAAAAAGCACTGGACACACATCAAAGACAGTGACACTCATATAAATCAATTGTGTGTGTTAAAAAAGGTGTTTTTTACTTGTTAGACTGAAGGATGTTTGTATTCTTGCAACTAAAAATAAGGCTGAATCCTAACAACTAGCAAAATGGTTATACAATAACAAACCTGGGAACTGTAAGGACATAATAATTATCCAATAATTCCACCAAAAACAGTCAGTTTTCTTATAAAAATAATAGGCTAACATGCACCAAGACCTCCCTGTTGTTGGGTGTTAGCAGTCTGAACTCCCATTGTGTTTACATTGTGGACATAGTAACGTCCAAATAGTAGTTAAAGCCCTGCTACTGTAGCTGGGCTGAGGACTATTAATAGTGTCAGTCCAACATGAACAAACTTTATTTGATAATACATTGTGATACAATAGGCTATCTCCCACTTTATTAAACCGACAAAGTATTACTGAACTCAAGATAAGGCCTGGTACCTGGCACATTATGTTCTTTCTCGTGAGGAGAAAATGCCACCAAACTACATTGAAAAAGCGTTTAATTTAACGTAAAGACACACAGTGAGACATGGGATGAGAAGCTTAAGTAAAGCTACCCTCCACTTTGCTGTGTATAAGATAACCTACTGTATTATTACTCATATATATCCCGACTTGGATTACTGAACCTGTTCTTTCGTAATATTCATAAGTCGTGTTTCTATCAGGTATGTATCGCTTGCCTTTGAAGAGAAAGCTCAAAGTGTCAGATTATTAACAGGAGTTTGGTTGAGCCGCTGGCTTGTTTACTTAAGATAACTGCCAACTGACAGCGGTTCAATCTGAGGTCACAGGAAGTTAAACCTTCACTAACTAGTTTCTGTTACTAGACTATAACCTCGCTGAGCTCAGCTCAGACTCAGTACAACCACTCCCGGGTCTCGGTCCATGAATGTCCGGTGTCGGGGCGACACTAATACCCGGCTACAGCTAGCTCGTCAGTGTACTTTATCTTTACCCGGTGGTGTCGGTGTGGCTGCTGGTGTAGTACGGTCTGCTGCCGGGCACCGGGGACATGTTGAGGAGGAGTAATCCAGCGTCTCTGGGTCTCTGACGGCAGCTCCTCAAACTCCCGTCGGCGGAAAACATACCGGTCACTGGCGGGTGGCGGTACAGTGGACATTTTTACAGTTGGTCCACCGACAGGAACTTTCAGGAATCAAAACATGCGAGTAGAGCTGCGTGGAGGAGGAGTGACTGAGAGAACACCGTCCCAATGTCCGCCCTCAGAGGCGCGCCGCACGTTCACGATAGAGCTCAACTTCATCCAATAGCAGAGCAGCAGCTCTACACACGTCACCAAGCGCCACCTACAGGCCGGGAGAGTAACTACAGCACTACTGCTGCTCTACTCAGAAAGCCTGTAATAGTACTGGGTGCATGGTTGGTAATACTGGGTGCATGGTGGGTAATACTGGGTGCATGGTTGGTAATACTGGGTGCATGGTTGGGTGCGTGGTGGGTAATACTGGGTGCATGGTTGGTAATGCTGGGTGCATGGTTGGTAATACTGGGTGCATGGTTGGTAATACTGGGTGCATGGTTGGTAATACTGGGTGCATGGTTGGTAATACTGGGTGCATGGTTGGTAATACTGGGTGCATGGTTGGTAATACTTTAGTGAACCATTTTTTTCCACTCGAGAATTGATAAAAATGATCAATAATCCCTCCAAATACCACATTAAGACACCAAGACCTTGAGGAACACCATAGAGGTGCACCAAGGCATGCTGTGATTTGGTATCAAACACTTTTGAAATATTCAAACACAACATTTTAGAATAGGCGAAAATAACACATTTATATATTGCATTCAAAAACTGCATGTGATTATCATAAAGGCTGTAAAGGGGAGACTCGTGGGTACCCATAGAACCCATTTTCTTTCACATATCTTGAGGTCAGAGGTCAAGGGACCCCTTTGAAAATGGCCGTGCCAGTTTTTCAAGCTAGTATGACATGGTTGGTTGGTTGGTTTCTAGTTTCATATGTAGCTTTACTAGCTCTAGCTCTTAAACTTAACCTGCTACAGCCTCTGAAAGACAGTAAAGTCGGTCGGGATCGGGGTCTCAGAGGGTTAAGCAGAAGAGCCTAACCAGGGACAGGAGTCGCAAATTAGCCTTGGCTGCTAATCCTATATGCAACACATCTGTAAAAAAAATGTTTTTGCATTAAACTACTCAACAATAAAACATTGTCCTTACAGTTTAATCCGGCAGTAATAACAATTAATTGATATATAAAATGCTGTAAAACCCAAAGGGGCTATTTTTCTTCATAATGAGTTCTTTTACTTTTGGTAAATGTTGCTCATAATACATACTTTTCCTTATAAGTAAAAGCAGGATGTCTATTTGTCTTAGACTGTTGTGTGATGTATAATGGTCAATATGAAATACTCCACAGGGTGGGGTGGTGGGATCAAGTTGTCCTCAAGTCCAAAAAAAGGCTGGGGCTTGTCCTGATGTTGTGATTTGTTATACTGACAGTGATGCGTGGGATTACATGCCGCTTGTAAACACTGTAATCCCAGCTAATCTGGGATTCAGTTTCACTCTGCACCATGGACACAAACTCAGACTGGAGAGGACTGGGAATATGGAGATACAAAGTGCCCGTCTGAGTATGTGGTTTGTCTGATGAAGGATGTATCTGCTGGTCCTGGTTTACATCTTGCAGTCATCTCTGTTGGCGGTCCAGTCCTGTCCATTTTTATGTGCCTGCACGTATGGGAACAGTGGATTAGCAGAGCTCAGGTTGAGTGAAGCTCATGTCATTCTCATCTCTCTGTATTTGTGTGTGCAAGTGATTTGTTTCTGTCGGAACACAACTCATTACAGCATATTCTATTTGAATAATTATCACGTTATTGAAGCTCTATGGAACCAATACAGTAGTGCTCATGCAACAAATGTTATATTTGGTGATGTCATCATGTGACAAATTTTGTTATAAGTAAATATTTAGTCACTGAATGGTATCTCATATTGCAAAAGAAAGGTGTAATCATATGACACTTTGTACGTGTGTTTGTGATGCCAACCGAATGACGCTTACTTTATGTTCATTCTGTTGCCCTATTTAGAGCAACTAACGTTATAGTTAGTTGATTGAGTTAATTTATTCTGTGGGACCACCACAACCCCTAGACAGTGTCTTTAGCCCACTAACGTTAGCTATGCGAGCTAAGCAGTTTTAAGTTAGCTGACGTTACTTGTTTCACCATATTCTAACGTTATGCAGCTGAGAACTGCTCGGGTTCTTACCGAACTCCTATCGTTGTCAAAAGTAATGTTACATAGGAAGTAAAGGTAAAAGTAAAACATTGTATTGTATTGTTTATAGAGAAACTTTTTAAAAGATTTAAAAGATTTAAAATATGTTTTATGTTGAGTGCTGTTGGTGGTATAGTAATTTCAATTCAATTCAATTAAAATTAATTTGTATAGCACCATATCATACAACAGCAGTTCAGAGTGCTTTACATAAAAACAAAATCAAATAGCAAAAAAGTGCAAATAAACAGAGCCAACTATGTATACATGCACATAAAAATACATACAGTATACCGACACACATACTGTACAAATGGGTTAATTTAAGAAAATGCTCAGGTGAAAAGGAAAGTCTTTAGTTTGGTTTTAAAAGAACACAGTGTTGGATCAAGTCTAAGATCAGCAGGTAATAATACTGAATGCCATCTCAGTGGATTCTGAAAGTGCTCTGGGCACATGCAGGAAATTTCCACCATGTGACCGGATAGATCTGCTGGGGTTAGAAACTGAAAGCATGTCTGAGATGTAGGCCTGTACTGTGGAGCCAGACCATACTTTTACAGCATCTAATTATAATCAATTAATAGTTTTACTTGACTTGACCAATAAATTGACTTATTAAAAAATAATTGAAATTATGCATTATAAAACTCCAAGTTAAGAAAAATACATAAAAATATCATTAGATTTGCCAAGTAATGCTTTTTTTCTTTTCTAATTTTCTTATTTTGTTTTTAAATTAAAAAATGAATAGTTTGATTTGAAAAAGGTGAACTGTAACTTTTTTTAATGAATTAGAGTCCAATCCACTGCTGGAGCTCTTTTTTTATTACCGCTCTGTGGCACACAAGTGGCACACTCCAGGCTCCATGTGAAAAGAGGAATATGCCAATAAAATAGGAGAAGTTGAAGACTGGGAGCTGATGTAAAAGATGCAGGTTTTTAAAATCACACAAAGGCTTTTGGAAATGAATTTCCAGATAGGAAATACATTCAGCATGTTTGTAAGGCCTTAATGCATACACTTTGGTAAGAAATGTAACTATAAATATGACAGATATGTGTTTATTTATAATGAAATATCCTCATGGTAATTATTATAATGAACTGATAAAAAGCATCAGACAGGCAAAATGGTGTTTGAGTATTTACACTGATGGTATTTGCATGATTTGATCACCTGTCATTGCAGGTTGGTGCAGTGCAGTGACCCTGGAATCTCAGCTGTTCCCATTAATGTCCCAGCTGATACAGTCAAACTGCGTCTAGAGAAGACCTTGATCTCCAGGGTGCCCCGGGCAGCCTTCTACAACCTGTCGGAGCTGCGTTTTCTGTGGCTGACCTACAACACCATCACCTCCATCCACCCCAGCAGCTTTGTCAACCTGAAGACCCTGCGAGAGCTGCGTCTGGATGGAAACCTCCTGACATCCTTCCCCTGGGAGGGGCTCAGGGACATGCCCCGCCTCCAGACTCTGGGTCTCCATAACAACCGTCTGTCCAGCCTCCCTGCCCACGCTGCTCTCTTTCTTCCCAACATCACCTACCTCGACCTGTCCAGCAACAGGTGTGTCCAGATACCACAGAACCATGTAACCTACTGATGTAGAGAGCTACAGAGCTGTCAGTATGTTCAACCTTTCTCTCCTCCTCTCCTCTCCTCTCCTCTCCTCTCCTCTCCCGTCCTCTCCTCTCCTCTCCTCTCCTCTCCTCTCCTCTCCTCTCCTCTCCCGTCCTCTCCTCTCCCGTCCTCTTCTCTCCTCTCCTCTCCTCTCCTCTCCTCTCCTCTTCTCTCCTCTCCTATCCCCACCTGTCCTCTCCTCTCCTCTCCTCTCCTCTCCTCTCCTCTCCCATCCTCCCCTCCTCTCCTCTCCTCTCCTCTCCTCAGGTTGACTTTATTACCTGCTGAGCTGCTGGACCTTTGGTTTCCTCTCCCAGGACAACAGGAAGGAGCAATACAAAGAAGAATTTTGGGTATAGTATGTTTTGGAGCAATAGAAATACTTTATATTCTAATGCTGTCTAAAGCAGCTACACTTGATTTAAACATGAAGACGCCCAGTGTGTAAATGTATTTCAGATAAATAGAGCTTTACTCTATGAAGGGCTGAGGTCATAAAAATTAACTAACTAAAAATGGTGGTGATGAAAATGCATGTGGATTGAAAATGGAGCCGTAAAAATGGATGTGAAATGAAAAATGGAGTGATAGATTATCAAGTGATTTGATTAATTCAAAGCCGATTTGACTAAAACAAATGTTGAAAACAGCGATGTTTCATCATTTTCACCGTCTTACATTCATCATTCACAACACTAAATTATCATTTCTCATTTAAGGAAAGTGGCCTCACGGGTGGAAGTAACAAAAAATATTTGAAGAAAAGGAATGTGAGGAAAATGCTTACGAATTAATAATGGAATTGAAAAATAGAACGATAAATTGTCAATTGAATTGATAAACTTGATTGCCATTTTATTTTAAAGTGTTGCTCTGATAATCAGTTGTTCATCATTCACAACACCCAACTGACATTTATCGTTTACTGCACACCATTTTTGTTACTTCTGCCCAAAATGTAAATTGAAAACCACTCCCACTGACTACAGTGCACAAAGTCGAGAGTAGTGCGGTTCGCTAAGTAGGCGGAAGTAACAAATATTGCGTGCTGTAAAAGTTATGTCTTTCTAGCCAAACAGCTACCGTGGTGCTAACGTAGCAGATAGGTGGCTCATGCTAGCAAGCTGCGGCTGTGCTCGGCTCATGATTGAACCTCGATACCGCGACTCCAGCCCCCCAATCACTACTGAGCAGACTCTGGCTCCAAATGATGTCAAAATCTCAAGATGGCAGCTCCGTAACCAGGATATTGTGGCTTCACTTTTAAGCAGTCACATCCAATCAACATTGCAGGAAGTATTAAATAAACTACATATTGACAATAAACGGATGAAAAACAAAGTGAAACCTCTTTCCTGCCACCGATATTATAGTATACACCTATATATATATATTTTAGGGGGATGCTGCAGCCTCCTCAGCCCCCCTACTTCCCATGAGTGTAAAATATGGTGCCTTCAAATGAGGTTGTGTTTACCGTGTTCACGAGAAGAGTCCATATGAACGCCCCCCTCATTTTGTATTCACAACCTCGTAAGTGGAAAGTTTCTGAAAGCTCAGAGTTCACGAGTTGTGACGTGTTTGTTGACGTTGTCAGAAATGGCGGAGGCCATGGAAGTTCATTTTTCGGTGCATAATAAGTTAATATATTGTAAATTTAGTCGTATGCTGTAATTCTTCGTAATTAAAGTAAATATGTCTGAGGGAAATGTTGATATTCCCACCGGCCTCATCTTTCTCCTCTGTCATTATGCCTTTGCATTTCCTGCATTATGTTACCTGCTTGCTAGCTTGCTAAATTGTTAGACTCTGTGGCTTCTAGACGGCGACAGTAAAAGTTAATATTGCCATTGCTTAGCAGCGGTGTTCTCAAGACTTAAGCACTTGAACGCCAAACATATTGTGTACACGACTTCCCATGTTGTAAATACAAGCTCATGAATTTCATTTGAAGACACTAATACATGAGCGGGAATTTCATACCCTTCTTTAGGCTCTGATTTATCCAACATGCTATATAATACTGGGGCGATAGTAGCTCAGTCCGTAGGGACTTGGCTTGGGAACCGGAGGGTCCGCAGTGACCAAGTACCGACCAAGTACGGACCAAGTACGGACTGCCATCTGGTAGCTGGAGAGGTGCCCGTTCACCTCCTGGGCACTGCCGGGGTGCCCTTGAGCAAAGCACCGGACCTCAAAACTGCTCTATGTGCTATATAGTAGCTACCTGCTGCTCCTTATACTGCATTTTACATAGAAGTGTCTGAAAAGCAAACTGCCTCACACATGGATGTCAACAGACACCACTGTTGTCAGTTTTCATGGTGAGAATGTCTTTGGTAGAAAGTAGTTCCAAAGAATACCACTACTGAACAACAATACAATTATTGTGTAGCCTTGTAATCCTGCCATTACACCAATGTTTTTCCATCCAATTTATGACACAAACAAGACAATTATGTAAAAAAGTCAATTTATCCTGAATATCCAGGTCTCCATGACAACCCCTGGTTGTGTGACTGCCAGATCTCCATGGTGACGTCCTTGTCCATGTCCCTGGGGAGTCCTGTAGTTCTCATGGACCAGCTGCTGATATGTCGCAGGTCTCTGGGCCAGTCGGGGATGCTGCTGACCCAGGCTGAGCTGTCCCGCTGTATGAGGCCTTCAGTCCAGCCTGCAGCCACCAGAGTCATCTCTCCACTGGGCAGCAACGTCATCCTCCGCTGTGACGCCACCGGCTACCCAACACCGACCCTGACCTGGATCAAAACCTCGGCCTACGCTGGTAAGTAATCCAGGGCCACTATCAGGTTATGAAGAGATGTTAGATGTGAGCATCAGTCAAGTCATGGTGTGATTTGGTTCTGTGTGCAGATTGTTGCCAACAAGACATCCTTGAGAACTTTGACCAGCTACCCAGGAATTTGGAGAGTTGTAAGTGGAGCTCTCTTGTCTCTTTTAAGATCACTTTTTAAAGCACACAGGGTTCACACAGCAAGGTGTTTATGGTCATAATCATGTTTAGAATATGAATCAAAACCAGAACTATTGAAACTTCACTTCAGCTATATCGGTAGAAAGAAAATAGTTTGTTCATGAAACTGCTCACAACAAGGTCTGTGGATTATCTTGAGTAACCGCAGGTCATGATTAAGGATGCACAAATATCGATACTGGATCGGATATCGTGACAATGGGGCCGATCTATTAAATTCAATTCTATGTTTATATACTATATACATTATAGACTAATATTTGAATTCCTGTTTAAGTTTTGACCAATTAGTTGCAGACATCTCTACGGCCGATATCTCCAACACTCGGCAACTCACACCAAAACTATCTAGATTGATAAATAGGTAACAGGACAAATATGTATTTTGGATTTCAGGGTGAACTGTCCCTTTTAAGCATAAAGCAGAAATATTCCTTTTAGTCTGCGTCTATACTTGCAACCCTGCGTCCATAGGAGATCATGCACTATGCCCTTTGGGAAAAGTGAAGACATAATACAACCAGCTGTTAGTTCTGGAGAGCTAACTGTCAGTAATACATGAAATAAAGCAAAAATGTTTCTTCAGGTCTTGGGTTGGGTCTCAAATTGGGAGTACCACTTTGATTTAGTTAGGTCTGGTTTCAAATACTGCCTGTGTGAAACTCTAAGTGTAGGGAAAAGACTGGTTTAGTGTGCCGAGAGCTAAGATTGTGCAACTTTTCATTTTCCAGTTATGCAGGAATCTCCTCGAGTGGGAGTTCGCTGGTCGATAATCAGCCTGAACGGGTTATCATACAAGGATGCCGGTGAATATCGCTGCCAGGCACGGAACATGGCAGGAATATCTGAAGCCCCGATTAAACTGAAGGTGGTGGGAGTCACGAGACTATCCCGTCTTCCAAAAAAGAAGTCCCAAAAGACTCCACCCAAATCATCATCAAAATACAGGAAGCCCAACCGGACTCCAGCTCCCACCAACATCCCTTCAGTGAAGGAGAATCAGATACTCCAAAACATTACACCACCTTCCATTAACAAGACCAAGACGGCTCCGAAAGTGGTCTACATAGACAAGTACATTAAACGGCGCAAAATGAACTTAACAGATGCAAAGTCCACGACGTCCGTCAAGTCTACACCTGAGCCCCCAGAAAACTCTAGAGCTGATCTCCTGTCAGAAACACTTGTATGAGATACACTGAAGCTGGTCTGGATCCGTTACTTGGTTGACTTCAACAAGGGGATGGGATAGCAAATGAAGCTTAACTGTTTGTGAACCTCTAGTTTTAGTGTTGCAGGTTTTTTGGGGGTCATAAATAATGTTTGTTGATGAGCTGTCCTGTAAATGTAACTTGCTGGTAAAATAAAATGTGTGACACAGGATGTCTGTGATGTCTATAGTTTTCTCAAAAGATGTTTTGAAACCTGGAGTTTGGGTTTACAGCAAAGGTCTCAAATGACTGGCCCGGGGTCAGATCCAGCCTGCAGGATAAGGCCCCCACAATTTGAGCTGTAATTGTTTTTCATTTAGTCAATTATTTTCTACCCAGTCGCCAGAAAATAATGTTGGCTTTGTTTCTGCAAACCACGGATAAGTTGAATGTCAAAGTTTCTGAACCAAAAATAAGTTACACAAACGCACAATGCCACGTGGTTATCGTTGTGAAATGATTGGTTAGGTTTAGGCAACAAAACTACTCGGTTAAGGTTAGAAAAAATATCATGATTTGTGTTAAGATAATAACGTAACAAGGTAACGTGACAACCATAGACTGTATATAAGAAGTGGATGTAGTCACCGTGACGTCACACGTTGTTTTGTGGACTGCTGATTTGAAGCTTCGAGTTATGCATTTTAGCTGTCGCCATCTTGGTTTGTGGCCGTCGCCATCTTGGTTTTTTGCAACCAGAAGTGACACGAGAGGGTGGAGCTAAGTACAACCGAACGCTGAATAAGACATTTTCAGGCGACCAAAAATGTTATAATTAACTTTAATGAAGTGAAAACACACTGTGAAAGGGTTAAAGTTGTAAGACGAAAACACGGACAACTCCCAGACCGGACAACGCCGTGGTAGCGACCTGTCAATCACAAGGTAGACACACCCTAAAGCATCCCCTGCTTTATGGTCTATTTGACTTTTACTAAATGAACATCATGATGTATTGAAGAAGACTTGAAACTAGCGATTGAGACCATAAACTCATGTTTACAATGTTTACTGAGGTAATAAATCAAGAGAGAAGTAGGGTCATTTTCTCATAGACTTCTATA